>CM025248.1:16313123-16323314 GCA_013677275.1 Gossypium schwendimanii
TATAATTAATTTTAATTTTAATCCAATTTATTTTGGGTTAAATAATTATTATTAATTATATTATGGAAAGGAGACCCAGTTATGCTAAAACGAAAGACTGAACCAACTAAGCAAACGGGCCGCCCAAACCCATCCAACATGCTGACCTAATCAGCTCAAATTATTTGATTTATTGACTTGCAAATCATCCCTTTAAGTCTCCTTGAAATCACATTCAAACCCCTCCACTTATTATGCTTTTGTAGATTTGCCCTTAGCTAAATATAGCAAGTTGAAATCTTCAACTTGTGCATGAGTGGTGGCCGGCCATGGGGGGAGTTAATGGCTGCTAATTATTTTCTATTTTTAGTAGCCAATCCCACCTATAAATACCCTATTCACCTATTCATTCAACACACCTCTCATCTCACACATCTTTCTCTCTTTCACTCACTTTGTCTTATTGTTTCTCAATTTTTTCCCTTCTACTTCCCTTTGCTAATTTCCCTCTTACAAAAGAGCCCTTAAACCACCTTGGGTAGCAGCATTCAAGTGCTTATAGAAGCCTCAGTTCAGTAGAATGAGAAGGAGAGGAGAAAACTGGTCTGGTTTTGGAGAAACACCAGATTTGATTCTAGTTTCCTATCCTTTAACTTTTCTTCTTGTTGTTATGAACATGTCTATGAATATTTGTTTTGTTTTTATTCTTAATTTAATTAACATGACTTAAATTTAATTAGTGTTAGGTTGATTGTATTTCATCTATTTAAATTATAAAAATCATGTTTGTGTTGTTATAGGTCTTGGTAAATTATTTGATTAACTAAAACAATGATTATGTTATACTTGCATTATAATCGTAAGGTAAATAATGAATTAATTATTAATCATATTGAAATTATAATTAATTAACACAATACTTAATCAGTGCATGTTTAATCTTCTAAGGTAGCTTAGGGTTAAATTAGCGAAGGTTTTAAACGTATAGCGACGGTATTAAATGGTACATTAGCCTTGCATAACTTGCAAGATTATTGTGATTAAACTATTTCAATGTAAGAATATATTGTTACTTCACTTAATCTTTTACTTGCTTATTTAAATTTATTAATTGTTTGAATTGACATAGTAATATGTTTAAGAGATTAGTTAATTTAGTAAGTCTTTATGTGCTATAGTTAACAAATTACCAAGTTACTGTGAATTTATTCGTAACAACATGAACATTGTTTTAGTAATATTAAGTTAAGAAAAGTAATTTATCCAACACAATTATGTCATATTGATTAAACTTATTTTTCAGAAATTGTGCTTTGGAAATTTTACCTTTTAACTTTTCTTAGTTAAAATCTAGTTTTATTAAACCTTTTTTCAAAACAAAAGATTTTCCTTCACCAAAGTATTTTTAATTGCATTTCATAAATATTTCTTTACACAGTTCATGTGGATACTATAATTCGACATTTACTTGTCACTTTATCACTTGTTGCAATTGTCTACACTTGCACATTTCCATCGTTCTAGTTTTTATTGGTTGATTTCCACCCCTGTAGTCACCATAATTTGGAGGATTCCTTTCCTCATTTAAGAGTCAAACTTACCTTATGTTGAGGGTGCATGATCCCCTTTTCACTCCATGTCTCCCTCTCTTGCCAAAACTTCATACCTTACCTTTAGTAAAGGTTCATTGAACCTAGTCATTATTGATCAAACCATTCCTCTCACTCCCAACCCCTTTGTCATCCCTACCTCCCTCTCCTCCACATTTTCTCATGTTTTCTCCACTTATATATTTTTCTCCCTTTTTCTAACCACAACCTTCTCTCTTTTTCTTCTTTTGCTCCCTTTCTCCACCACGACCGACCCTAGCACCACCTGTCGCCACACCTTTAGCCACCGTCCTCTTTCTTTTTTTATCGTTGCTGGAAATCGTCACTGTAATCACTGCCGCACTCCACCACGGGTTCCTCTCCTCCTCTATTTTTATTTTCTTACTCCATCTTTTTGTGTCGAACCCTTCTAGTTTCTTTCCTTCACTTATTGTTGGACCACTACTCCTTAGTTATCGAACTGCCGCTGTCACCGCCATTGATGGTGACCAAATTTCTTCCTATTTTTTCCTCCTCTATTTTCCTTGTCACTCTTCATATTGATTAAACTTACACACTCTATTTTCTCTAACAATTCTTTTAGATCACTCAACTCTTTGATCTCATTCCCCTTTCAATTTATTGTCCATTCTAATTTAATCAAGTTGTAAGTGTGGGTTATTTTAATTGTAAACTCCTCCCCTTGGTGATTTCATCCCTTGGCTGATTGGTATATTGGTCATAGAGAGAATTATATTTTATTTATTTATTTATTTATTATCGTACTAATACTATTCCTTACAATCATGAAGGACCAAACGATAATCATAAGGGAGACCCCTAAGTTCGCAATGGAAATCATCTTTTTGAGGAGGCTAAAACCATGTTGTAAGTGTTGATCAGGCTATAACTAATCAATATATTAGTGATAAATTATTTTTATTCGAATCCTAATCAATAAACATTACTCATTTGTTAGATATGTCTTTCGAGTTAGATCAAAGTGAAATCGTTAATAAGGATTGTGGTAAATCAGATTTACGATAAAAGGTGTGGGATTGATTCTACTTATTGTTCGTGATATAGTTATTTTTATCTATTAATAAATTAATTTTAACCAATCGTGAGCTGACTAAATAATCAAAGAGGAGTTGAAAAACTCTTTACAAAGAACCCAAGTAAGTGACTCTATCCGAAATACATTTTGTGTAACGCATAAGATACGAATATGATGTTATTATTGTTATAATAATGATGTATGTGTAAATCTCATTCTCATGACATGTGTTGTATGACTTATGTGATATATTTGTTGATTCAAGTATGTGATATATATAAGTATGTGAATATTAAGATATATAATCTAATGTGACAAGCATGACTAAACATGTTAAAGTGATGACTAGCGAAATGTGATTTTGTAAGCATATACACTTGCCTAAGTGTTAAAAGTGATTCACATGTGCTTAAAAGTGAAATTTCCATGTCACATGCATGGGGCGAGATTTTGTAAAAGGTGGAAGTAGTGGCAGTATATCTGCAAATCAGTGGTGGCTTGTCTACCAAATTTATCAGTGGTAGTATATCTGCATATTAGTAGTGGCTTGTCCACAAAAGTGTTATCAGTTGCATTTTATCTACAAATCAATGGTTGCTTGTCCACAAATGGTATTACAGATTGATGAGTTCTGGGGAACTCATTATGTGGTGTGTAGCGGAGATGGGTAAGAACTTTTTATAAAATGTGCATCGTTTTTAAATATGCGTAGATATGTCCATGCATAAGTATCAGTGTTATAAATCATGAATATTATGATGTTTGATTGGGATATTTTGATATGTATATAAATATATTTGTCTTGATCTAACACTGAGCCTTTTAAAGCTTGCTCACGTTAGTTGTGTGTTTTAGATAATTCTCGTGGTTAGGACTCGGAATCGGTCATCGAAGATGCTCTCAGAACATAGTTTTCATGCTTATGGATTTTTATTATGTTTTGGACTTTTATGGACTTTATAACTTTTATTTGGGATTTAATTTTGTGATATACTATTGGATCGTTGCATGGGATTTTAAATTTTGGACATTAGACAATTTGCATGGATTTCGATACTATGGATTAAATAATTTGGTATTTTTTCCTAATAAAACCATTTTCCGCAAATTCAATATATCAAATTTTAATTAGAGGAGCATCAAGTTATTTTACAAATATTAAACAATGGTTCTTTCAAATTTATATTAAAAACACCATATTTAAGAGAATTACTATAACATGTTTTTCCAAAGGTTAAACCAATTTACTTCAACTCAAATTTTCACCGTACTTATGGCCCATGTAATCGCTTAGATTGGGCTGTAATGTCTAAGCTCGATTCAAGGGGTTACACAGAGAACTATAAAAACATGAATTGGATGAATTTAATCAAATCATTACAATTATTCTAGCTAAAACAATTTATGTCATCATCATTAATGGAAAAAAAATCAAACAATTTACGAACATGTTTAAAAACTAAGTACAAATTAAAGATAAAGAAAGAAGAAACTCTTGATGAATTTGATGATTCCTCGAAGACTGTTCATGGTGGCTTCCTCCAATTTTTGTGGTTGCTCCCTCGTAAATTGCTCCTCAAGATGGCCGGCCAAAAGAGTTTTTCTTGAAAGGAAATGCTAACTAAAAGAAAATGGAAGATGGAAAGCTTTAGGCGTGGAAGAGGGGAGAGAAATAAGAAAGAATGTTGAGTGTTGAGGGATGCATTCAAAGGTGAATGGAAGGTGATATTTATATTTGAGGGGGGAGCTTGAGAGCTTGCTAAAAATAGCATGCACATACCTTAAGAATATTCAATGCATGGTTGACCTTGATTTTTGGTTTGAGGGGTTTGTTGGTTGCTTAATTTGTGATCGATTCTTCCTTGATTCAAGGCATGGGATTGGACGGTAATCAAGGGACTTAGTTGGGGATGATTTGTAATTTTTCACACATGTAAAGACCTTCCTCCAATTGTTCCAAAGCTAGCTTGGGCTACTTTTTCATGTTTTTACAGAATTTGGGCTCCTCTTCCCCCTATTGGATAGTTTGGCAACCCAATTAGAAAGTAAACTATTTCTTTTTAGCAGCCATCTTCCAAGCTGGGTTAGAGCAATTTTTGTGTGCCCAATTCATCAGCTTGTTTTCCATATTATTTGGTAGCTAACTCACTTGCATGTGTTTCCTTACTAGCTCCCAACATTAAGTAATTTAGTGGTCCATACTGCAACATTTTAAACAAGCAATTCTTATGTAGCATAATTTAGTGAAATTTTGTAAAATTAACACCTAATTATGTAAAATTACAAATTTTACATAAATTATGCCAGTGTCTCAATATGAACTAAAATTACACAATTAGCTATCTACATGCTGGAGGTATGCAGAAATTCCAAGTCAAAATATGGTATGTAGAAGTTCCAAGTCAAAATATGCTAAGTAAACCTATATAATTTAGACTTATCACACCTCAAACTTAATCCATTGCTCATCTCGAGTAATTTTTCATGTAAAAAAAAATTTAGGGTAATCTTACACAATATTTTAGTAGAATAAACTTTTCAGATAACCATGTATCAACAAATTTATGCTAACAAACTCTTCTTGCTGTTAAGTCGCTCATATGCAAATATTATTTAAGTAAAAGAAAATTTCATCATAAGTCACAATTTTCATGCATTTCAAAGTCATATATAAAATCTACCATTCATCGAAATTTACTTATCTAATTAGACAAACGATCCTAAGGTTTAATTAATGGTCTTCATATTTTGAACTTAGTAAAGTCTCTCCACTATTATAGTTGGCAAATTATCAAAATCAGTAGGTCTTTTATAATGTTATAATGGGGCTAGGCTCAAGGTTGGGATAAAGAAAAGTGATTTTTAGGCTAAATAACCTTAAACTTGTCTTGGATCTTTGTAGCACAATCCACCTTACTAATTGGGTTAACTCCCCCAAACTTAATTTTAAACTCATGCTTCTGAACACTTTGATCATAACACTTGATCATACATCAACATTTGATCATGCTTGTTTTAAGCATATACCTTCTTTTGACTTTTTTCTCAAGATTTCTTTTCACCAAAGTAAGTAAAGTTAAAACTGGTGCAAAGATAAGGTGAAACTTATGAAAAGAAGGTAAAATGGCTTATGATGTAGGTAAATCAAATAACAAAGGCAATATAGCTCAAAGTAAGGTTTCAAGGGTTAATTATAAATATGGTAAGCTTGAAAGGCTCAAACAATCAAACAAAATGTCCCTATATCATTTTCAGATTCTTATGCCTACTAGGATTTCACCTCAAGAAAGTTACTAAGACAATTCTAAAGACTTAAACCTTTATGCACGCCTAGTTGTTAATGAAAAGTAAATTTAATGGAAAAGACTATATAAGACTAATGGAAAGTAGAAGCATCTCAAAACTGAACTAACATATAAAAATAACTTAAATAAAATTAAAATGATGCTTGCATACGAGCTAACTTATTAACAAAAATATTCTCTGAGCATTACTTTATTTTACCATACTTATGTGTGAAAATTGAAAAAAAAATTAAAAATCATGCAAGATTGGCCCTTACCCCCTTTAAAAAGAAGCAATGTCATCATTGCAAAATAAAAAATTAGTGAATGAGAATTGTACATTAAGTAGGATTTCAGAAAAGAGGGGTGAGTCAGGAAGACTGCTTAAGTACCTGTAACAACTCATTTTTAGTGGTGTCGAAAATAGTGGTTTTGGGACTACGATTCTTACTAATGAACCAGTAATTTATGAGCTATTTATTATTTATAGGGTTGTTAAAATGTTATATAAAATTTTGGTTAAGAAATTTTAATGTTAAGGTAATTAATTAAGTAAAAATGACTAAATCGTATAAGCTAAAAAAGTCACTCACTAAAGGTTTAATGGCATTAAATAGTTATAAATCATGAACCTTGGGTTTTGATACGAAAACTATACATATTTGAAACATAGTGGACAGTTAGGTAGTGGGTTTAGGATGAAATTTACTTGAAAACCCAAGGTTAAATTGGTAATTTAATAAATAAATAAAAATTAAAAGATAAAAAAAAAATGCTATCATTTTCATTCATATCCATCATTGAAATTGAAAGAAGGGAAACACCATTTTTATGAGTTTAGGTTTGGCTAAGCTTAGTTCACCTTGCATGGTACATTTTTGTTACTTATTTTTAGTAACTTTTATGTTTTTTACATCATTGTAGCTTAATCTAGCTAACCCGGGACTAATTCGTAAAATTATTAAATGTTTAGGATTTTACCATTGATGAATTTGTAGTGTTTTTGAATTTTAATGATAGATTATTAAGTTTGATACTTAAATAAGACTATTTTGTAAAGTGATTTTAGTTAATTTTAAATTTTAGGGATTTAGTTGGTAAAATTGTAAATTATCATGTAATACTCATAAAATTATGATGAATATAGGCTGTTTAGGGGCCATAAAGAATTTGGTTAGCTTAATTTTAGTATAATTATGTTAAATTTGAAAGTTTTGGGTTAATGACTAACTTGAATAAAAGGTGAAAGTTTAGGGTAAATGTGTAAAATGTCATTAAAGGGTTAATTTCATGAATTTAGGTGTTTTAAGATGTTTAATTTGGTTAATAGAATTAAACTATTATATTTAGATTAAGAAACGAACCAGCCTATTGATAAACGTGGGAAATGAAAAGTTGTCAAGTAATCGTCTTTCAATGTCGTTAACTATCGTTGTTGGTAAGTTTGTATTACAATTACTATGCTCATAATTATTGCACTTTTTACGTGCTTAATTAAACGTAATTGAAAGTTATTATGATTAATTGGTTGTTTTATAAAATGGTAGTATTAAGTTGAGTTGAAATGTCTTGGAAAAACAGTATAAGCCTGTGTGAACTAAGTGAATAGCTAGGATAAAAATGGCATGTACTCATGATTAACATTTGGCTCAACTGGTTCAACAATATTTGATTCCATTCCTTGTTCAGGGTTGTTCGGTTCGCCTGTAGATTCTTCTTTCTTGATTCATTTACTAAGTTAGCATCAGGTTCAGAACTAGTTGATGACTCTTCAAGTTTTGGTTCGTCTGGTTTAATCTGATTCAACTGTTTGACATTCTCCACTAACCTTTCAAGGTCATGTTTTGTTTTGCAACATTGAACATATCGACCTTTCAATTTTTCTTTCGATCGAACTTGTGCTCGCAAACAAAGTGAAGTAATTAATAATGGAAAATAAGCACTTCCTGACTTTTTCTTAGCACAATCATGCATTTCTTTGAGAATAATTTTCTCATCAATGATTGAATTTTCTATCATAATTGCATATAACAAAAGCATTCGTTTCATCAAGATGGTGGAATTATGTGTGATAAGCATGAAGCTATATCATACAATGTAGAACCATACCTTAGCCACTGGTTTTAGGAACTCCCTTTTGCAAAAGTGATTGCCATATTTTCTTATGATCCATCGGGATCCCAGATTTGCAACAATGTTAAGTACTTCTTAAAGAAAATCCATATTGATATTTCTCATCATGGTAGAGTATTCACCTTCTTCAACATTAGGTAGATTAAACAAATCGTTAATGGATTTAGAAGTAAAGGTACCTTCTTCTTATGAATAAGAACTTCAGAAGCGTCTAGCACAGTTAAATTGGCGTAGAATCCTCGTACTAATTCCTCTTCGGGTAGTGGTCGTGCATCACAAAATTGATTCCACTTTAGAGTATTTATTGATTTCTGAATTGACAATGGCGTAATCATGTTATCATTGCTTTCCAAGTTGAAACATTTTTCTTGGAACATGGGTTGATTCTTGAAGATAGAATCAAATCTCTTCCTTACTTCTTCATCTTGAATCACAATCGGGTTTTCAGCAGAAGTTTTTGAACATCTAATTCTATTTCGAGTCATGCCTAATTGACAAGGAGTTATGGTTTGACAATGGTGCGGCGATGATAAAGTTGTAGAGTAGATGGAGTTACGTGACAAAGGGGTAAAAAGCTTGCTACAACGATGAGGCAGTGCGACGACAAAAAAAATTTGGAGAAGGTTTTAGGCCTTTTGAGGTCGACGACAAGGAGAAAATTTTGTGAGGTAATTTTAGGCTTTTGAGGTCGACGGCTAAGAGAAGAAAAAGATGGAGGCTAGGGTTAAAGTTAATTGCTTAAGGGGTTTGAAAAATATGATGGTGGAAAGGGGGTTTTATAGTGGTGAATTAGGGTAAATAAATAGCAAAGATTTTGCTATGGAAAGACTTGGGCGACAAGGCATTGAGGGAAATAAGTTGGCGACAAATTTAGGGTCTTAGGGGAACCTATGGGCGACAAAACTTTGGTATTTTTCTCCTCTTCACTGTTTTGGGCCTCGACCCTAACTGGAAAGTTTTATTTTCTATACTAAAAGAAAACTAAACAAATAAATAGATTAGTACTTAGCCTAATTTTGACCCTCTTATTGAACAAAAATTAAAAGTAAAATTAAAATTAAAATTCCTTTTAGGCTATTTAGAAAATTTTATTAGAAAATTACATTAAATTAAGTTTCCAGGAAAGGTTGGAGAGGTCAGAAGCGATCTCGCTTAAGTTCCAATCTCATTAGATAGAATTAATTTAATGTACTAATTCAAGAAAACATTTTCTAATTATGTCATTTATTCAAATGAAAAAATTTGAAAAATAAAATAACGACAGGGAAAGTGAATAAAACTCACTTAGTGTCATTGGTGATCGTCAGTGGCCGAGGAGATGTCAAACGACCATTTATCATACCAATCATACCCATTTAGAAAGAAATAAATAATCCTGCCTAGCAATTATGTTCAACATTTGATCAAGGAATAGCAGTGGGAAATAGTCTTTGTACATTACTTTGCTCAACTTTCTATCACCCACATAAATTTGCCTACCCGTGATTGTCCTTGATGGAATCAACTCATTAACCATGATACCCTATTTCTTTGGACCGTATGAGATTATAGAGCGTGTCAGACTGCTTGCTTATAGATTAATGTTGCCACGTGCGCTAGAAAAGATTCACAATGTATTTCATGTTTCGATGCTTCGTAGATACCGATCCGATCCTACACATGTGATTAGTCCGTCAGAGATTGAGATTAGATCTGATATGTCATATAAAGAATAATCGAATTACATCTTAGCTCGTAAGGTTAAAGAGTTACGAATTAAGAAAATTCCGTTAGTTAAAGTACTGTGACATAAACATAGAGTTGAGGAAGCAACCTGGGAGCCAGAGGATACAATGAAAGAATGTTACCCACACCTATTCACCGACAAGATTTTCAGGGACGAAAATCCCTAAGGGGGAGAGTTGTAACAGCCCAATTTTGACCCTAATAACACATAGTGGTTTCGGGACCACGAATTTGAGTCAGAAAAATATTTTAATATTATATTTAGTGTTTATTATATGTTAAGTTATAGGTGTGAAAATTTCGTGTGAAAATTTAATCGTTTGAAGGTTCAATTCGATGAAAAGGATTTAATCGTGTAAAATAAAATTTAGAGGTTAAATCTTAAAAGCAACTATTTGTTGTTGTCTTTTTAAGTGGGAGGTCT
>CM025248.1:16325889-16340381 GCA_013677275.1 Gossypium schwendimanii
AAAATTGGTAGTGAATCAGTTTTGAGACAGCAGTAGTGACGTGATTTTGAAAAATCACCAAGGATAGTAAAAAATGAATTAGAGGGTGGATGTGATATAGAATTAAAGCTTATTGAGTCTATTTTCATTTAAAAATAACGGTGTAGACAAAGGAATTACGTATTCTGAGATATTTGCATTTTGGTGAGACAAGGTAAAAGTGGTTTTTAGAATCCCCTGTTCTGACTTTGGAAAATAATTAAAAATTGTACAAAAATATTTATGTATTTTAATTTATATTTCTAGATTCC
This sequence comes from Gossypium schwendimanii, assembly GCA_013677275.1. Taxonomy (NCBI): domain Eukaryota; kingdom Viridiplantae; phylum Streptophyta; class Magnoliopsida; order Malvales; family Malvaceae; genus Gossypium; species Gossypium schwendimanii. Next base: position 16,326,180 of record CM025248.1, read on the forward strand.
TTATTGAGTCTATTTTCTGTAGAAACAAGTGAGAACACCAAATGAAGTCTGTAAAATGAGATAATTGAATTTTAGTGATGAGAGGTCAGGATAGTTGATTAGTAAAATAGGGGAGATTTTAACTAATAAACTGTACTAATTGGCTAAACCAAAAATTCTAAAAATTATGGTAAAAATATATATGAGTCTAGTTTCATGGAAAATTTATGGATTTGAATTTTGAGTTTCATAGCTCGAGTTATAATTGATTTAGTGACTACTGCACAGGTGGATAGCCTTATTATAAATAGTGAAATAACTTTTAAAAGTAAATTTTTATGCCCCGAACTTTTAAGTTAAGTCAAGTAATGCCTCATGCTCAACTCTGGGAACGGTCTAGGGTAAGGGGTGTTACAGAATGTAATAGGAAATCTCGTGGTGAGGACATTTGCGTTGTAACTCTTTGGATCTTTCCCATACCTCGTATAGGGATTCGTCATCCATTTGCTGAAACGTATTGATCCCATTTTGCAACTTAGCATTTTTTCTTGGTTGGAAATAAACCAAGAAGCCTTCTGCTAATTCTTGCCATGTAGAAATTGAACTTGGTGGTAATGAATTAAGTCATGCTTGTGCTCTATCTCGTAACGAGTATGGAAACAACTTCAATCTCAATGCATCTTTGGTTACACTATCTATCTTGAAGAAATCACTCACCTCCATGAACAATCGAAGGTGAAGGTGTGGATCTTCTGTAGGCATTCCACTAAACTGGCCCACTATCTACGGTATTTGAAACATCATAGGCTTCAATTCAAACTATGGTGCCTCAATCTCCGGTCTTCTAATTCCCAGATTAAGCTAATTAAAAAGGGGCACAACATACTACCTTACGGCTTGATCCTTGTCATCTGTAATAAGGATTGGATTATGAACATTAGCAGCTCCATTCCCTTAAGCTTCGTTTTGATTTTCAGGGATCATTTCTATGACTTGTGTCTGGGCTAGTCTTTCTCTTCTCCTTTGTCTAAATGTTCACTCAATTTCAAGATACACAATCGTTGTCAAGTAATAAGTAGGTAAAAGAGTATCATCTTTACAAGGACTGTGTTTAAATCGATAATTGGAAAATTAATATTCAAAAGTTGGTTAAGAAAACACAATATTTTAAGGTGATGGGTGTTAAAATTAAATTAATCAACTATCTGCAATGAATTAACCTAAATGTAATGAAATGAGATGGTTTAGCAGTAATTTCACAAGACTTAACAATAATAAGATGAATAAGCTAGAACAATTACAACAGTTGACTCAATTAATTATTTATCTTGTTTAACAATGTTCCAAAAAAAATTCCATGACAACTCAATCATTCATTAACTTGGAATCTAACATAAGTTCTTTCAAAGTCTTACACTTAGGAAACCATGAATATTTCTATGTCAATATTTAACTAAGGATTCCTTAGAATTCATATCAAGTAATAGGGACTGGGTCAGTTTGAAACAATTTAATCACATAAGCCTAAAGTTCAGTAAGGTAATAGTATTATGGTGGAATCATTACGAACCTTTAATTTATTCTGGATTGGATATAAATTAAGCATGCACCTTCTAATTATTTTGCCCATTAATCAACATCTAGTTTGGATTAAGCAACTAATTCTAGTGCATCAAAACATATTTTATTGCATGAATAACATGAATGATTTTAATTAAAAGCATGAACAACTGAGGCACAAAACAATAAAAACATGAATTGAATGAATTTAATCAAATCATTGCAATTATTCTATCTAAAACAATTTAAGTCATCATCATTAATGGAAAAACAATCAAACAATTTGCAAACATGTTTAAAAACTAAGAACAAATTAAAGATAAAGGAAGAACAAACTCTTGACGAATTCGGTTATTCCCCGAAGTCTGTTTGTGGTGGCTTCCTCCAATTTTTGTGGTTTCTCCTTCATAAATTTCCCCTCAAGGGGTCTACCAAGAGAGTTTTTCTCTCAAGGAAATGCTAACTGAAAGAAAATGGGAAGATGGAGAGTTTAGTCATGGAAGAGAGGAGAGAAATATGAGGGAATGTTGAGTGTTAAGGGATGGCTTGAAATTTGAGTGAAATATGCTATTTATACTTGTGGGGAAGCTTGGGAGTTTGATAAAAATAGCATGCACATCCCTTGAGAATATCCCATGCATGGTCGACCTTGATTTGTGGGATGAGGGGTTTGTTGGTTGCTTGATTTGTGATCGATTCTTCCTTGATTCAAGGCATGGGGTTGGATGACAATCAAGAGACTCAATCGAGGCTAATTTTTAATTTTTCATACATTTAAGGACCTTCCCCAAATTTTTCCAAAGCTGGTTTGGGCTGCTTTTTCATGTCTTTATCGAATTTGGGCTCCTCTTGCCCCTATTGAAGAGTTTGGCAACCCAATTATAAAGTAGACTAATTATTTTTTGCAACCATCTTCAAAGTTGGGTTAGAGCAATTTTTATGAGCCCAATTCATCAGCTTGTCATCCATATTGTTGGATAGTTAACTCACTTGCATGTGTTTCCTTACTAGCTCCCAACATTGAGTAATTTAGTGTTCCATACTACAACATTTTAAACAAGCAATTATCATGTAGCATAATTCAGTTAAATTATGTAAAATTAACACCTAATCATGTAAATTACAATTTTTACTTAATTTATGCCTAATGTCTCAATATGATCTAAAATTACACAATTAGCTATCCACATGCTTGAGATATGCATAAATTCCAAGTAAAAAGGTACTAAATAAACCTATTATTTACACTTATCACTTGATTCAAAGGGTGTGGGAATTATTGTTGCAGTGACTTACAAATGTTTTCAAGGTTTAATGTTAGACAGATGCATCATATTAATGCATATCGTAATGTTGCAAAATGTTTTCAAACATTTTCTTAATACAAAGACATTAATATATGAATTTTTTTTATTTTCAAGCTGAAAATTACACTAACTCCCTTATTAAACATATTCAATGAAAACAAAACTGAACAGAAACAACTATAAGGAATGGAAAAGGAACTTGATAATTATCTTGACCTATGAGAAACTTAAAATAGTTCATGGTACTAAATGTCCTCCGGCCTTCAAAGTCAAGGTTAGAAAATGATGGGAATAACCTGATAAGATAGCTCATTACTATATATTAGCAAGCGTGACCAACACTCTGTATAAGCAACTAGAAAAATATAAGATTGCTAAAACGATTCTAAATTTGGCTCGACAGTCTATTATAACTATGTAATAAATGCCCAACAAAAGTCCGATACTGAAGTGAAATACCATATGATCACTCTTATAGGCTACTTTTTAGAGGTAGCGAATAATGAGGCCAATTTGGGCCAAAACAACCAAATAGACATGGTGTTCAAAAGCTTGTCCAATGATTTTGTTGGTTTTCGGGTTACATTTAGCCTTGGCAACAAAAACCTTACGCTTACACAACTCATGAAGGAGTTGCAATCCTATGAGTTGATGTTGAATGACGGTCAGTCGATCTGAAGGACAGAAGCAAATATAATCGTCACTTCTTCCTCAAAAGGGAAAGGAAAGAAGGCTAACAAAAGGCAAGGCTAGGGCCTTTGGGCCACCACAAGTGGAAAGGAAGAAAACCAGAAAGCCAAAAGACCTATCTAAGTCAAAATGCTTCTTCTGTAGTAAGAAAATGGCACTTCAAGGAAAACTGTAAAGAGTGGAAAGAATACCTTGCTACCAAAGGCAAAGGTATGAAACTCTTAATGGTAGAAGCGTGTTTAGTGGAAGACTCAATAGACTATTAGATCATTGATTTGGGAGCCACTAAACATGTCATTGTTTCTCTACAGGGGTTCGAAGAGATGAAAGATCATAGAGGTAGGAGCTTATCGTTGCTGACTGAGAACGGGAAACTTGTGGCAGCTGAAGCAGTGGGAGATGTACATATTTATTTTGATAATTTTCGGAAGATTTTTATGAAAGACATTTTCTATGTACCACATTTAAAAAGAAACTTCATTTCGATTTAGGTTTATATAAAGACGACTTAACCGTGACTTTTAATAATGAAATTTTAATATTCTGAAATCACAATCTTATCTATAATGAATGGATTTCAAATAATCTCAATTTACCAAACCAAAGATGTACACACTGGTTGAAACTGAAATATCGAATAAAAGATGTAACTGCCTGTTTTTAGTAAAATCAAAATAGTGGTTTCGAGACCATAAATTTGATGTAAAAATATTTAGTTTATTTATAATTTTAATTTCTAGGTATGTTAGTAATGTCATATAAAAATTTCGTTAAGAAATTTTTCCACTTGCATGTGTAATTAAGTAAAAATGACTAAATCGTAAAAGGTGCAAAAGTTGAGTTCTATTAGTTAAAGGTATCAAATGGCTATATAACTTTAATGTAAGAGGACTCATATGGTAATTAGACAATTTATGTGTTAGTGGACATTCATGGATTGGTTTTATTGAAATTAATAAAGTTTTTAAAGGTTATTTTGCTAATTAGGTAATTAAGGTTAAAATAAACAAAACAAATTTTATTTTTTTTCATTCATCTTCATCCTCCACCAAAATTTAAGAAGAAATAACACCATTTAGTGATTTAAAAATTTGGCTATCTCTCCTTGCTTGCATGTAAGTGATTTTTGTCTTATTTTGGTCCTATTTTTATGTTTATGAAGTTGTTGTAACTTAATCTAGCCAGCCCAGGTACTAATTTTCAAAACTGTTAAAGGATTAGGGTTTTTCCATGAATTTATTTGTGTGATTCTTGAAAATTTATGAAAGATTATGAATCCTTGTTGTTAAATAAACAAAACAAATTCTATTTTTTCCATTCATGTTCACCCGTCACCGAAATTGAAGAAGAAATAACACCATTTAGGGCTTTGAACATTTGGCTATCTCTCCTTACTTGTATGTAAGTGATTTTTGTCTTGTTTGTAATGATTTTTATGTTTTTGAAGTTGTTGTAGCTTATCTAGCTAGCCCATGGTCTAATTTTCAAAACTATTAAAGGATTAGGGTTTTTGATGAATATGTTTGTGTAATTCTTGAAAATTTATGAAAGATTACGAATCCTTGTTGTTAAATAGATAACTTTTGTTAAGCGATTTTTGATGAAATTATCATTTAGGGACTTATGTGTAAAAGTAGTTCAATATCATGATGAAATTGTGAATTGATGATTTGTGTGGGTTGATATGAGGCCCTAGGTAAATCGATAAGCATGATATAGGGATGAAATTGCATAAATGTTAATTTACAAGCTTAAGGATTAAATTTTAAAAAAGTTATAATAATAGGGGCAAAAGCATAATTTTACAAAAGTATGAATGTTGCCTTGAATTGAATAGAATGAATATTAAATGAAATAAATTTGATTATTTAGATCAAGTTAAGCCTCGTACGGATCTAGATCGAGGGAAAGATAAAGTCTCAGATTAGTGATTCTATTTCATCGTCTTTGTATTCGAGGTAAGTTCGTATATTTAAATAGTGTTTTAATGTAATTTGATTTAAATGCTACTATGCTATTCAACATCTCATGTCACGATGAAAATCCAATGATGTTACGATGACTATCGAGCCTCGTTTGAACCTTAAGAATATATAGGATAGAAATGACATGTCATTAGGGTTACCATGTTTCGAGTGCTGCTCCTGAATGTCCTATTGATGGCTGAGTTCCAAAATTTTTTGCGAAAACTCGTCAGATTGTGTGAGTGGCATCAGGTAGCTACATTCTGTCCGTCAGCTTGTGTAAGCAAACGTATTTAGGGCTCGAGTGAGCATCGATGTAAAGGAAAAAGAAAGTAAATGGTTTTGACCATATGTTTAGCACACTTTGTGTGAGCTTCCCTTGCATCCGATATTATTCTAAGTGGTTCAACGGGCATGATAAGGGAAGGAACGGTAAGTTTTCCAATGGTTAAGTTAAGAACTTATGGAAATGTATGAATTATTGATGATTAAAGTATGTATAATCATGTTTATGAAAATCATGAATTCAAGTATGCTATGTTCATGAAATTTATCTTATCATGAGATGATTTTGATAAGTTACGTGTTTAATCACTAACTTGTGTTATTGATGATGCTTAGGCTTGTGCCAAGCTATGTTGGATTTATTTATGTCTATTTTTAAGATTCTGCATTGAAATGGTAAGCTATGTTCATGATTTACGAACTTACTAAGCATTATATGCTCACGATATTCTTCTTTTCTATGTTTTATAGATTTTCGGAAGCTTGATTGGTTTGGAAGCTTGTTGGAGATCTATCACACTATCCAGAGATTATATCGGTAGATTTTGATGTTTTGGTCATGGTTATAATGACATGTATTGTAACAACCTATTTTTTAGTGGTGTCGAAAGCATCAATTTCAGGGCCACCAAATCCGTGAGTAAATTTGTAAATATTATCATTTAATATTTACGAGTCAAATGTGATTTTAAAACGGTTTTTAGTTTGATAATTTATGTTATATAGTGATTTATTAATTTCAAGTGGTAAGACCCTAAGGTCAAGCAATTTTAGAAAATGAGGTATCGGGGCCTCCTTTTTATAAACTGAGATATAAATATTTTTATAAATATTTACGGAGTGTGATTAAGGTGGTATTAAAGTTTCATTTAAAAATTTTAACATTTTGATAGTTAATTAATTAAAAAGGACTAAATCGTAAAAGATATAGAATTTTGTCACTATTTGATTTGAGTGATTAGATGGTTAATTGAATAAAGAAAAAGGGACTTAAATTGTAATTATACCATTCAAGGTGTTAGTGGACAATAATAGACATGAATTTGATGTTTATTTAATTTTTAACCAAGGTTAAAATGGTAATTTGATAATTAAATTAAAATAAATAAAACCAAATTGTTTATTCATCTTTTACATTGTCATCTTTAGTGATTATTAAGAGAAAAAGAATCCATTGTTAACCTTGAAGTTTCAGCAATTTGAAAAGCCAATTTGATCAAGTTCGAATGGAAAAATAAAGGAGAATGGAAATTTACCAAAATTCCCCTGAACTTTGGTATTTCTGCAAGTTAACCAGGTAAGGTCGTATGAACTGTATTATGTATAATCTTAATTAAATTGAATGTTAATATATGATTTTATTGAAAATGAATCAATATATATGGTATTGTACAAGTTATCATGTTATGAGACGACATAAATCCAACGGCGTATCGGCGATCATCGACTAATGAAAAGGGATAGCTTCGACTATCGATTATGAAAAGGGATAGCTTTGGCTATCGATTATGAAAAGGGATAGTTTTGGCTATCAATTATGAAAATGGATAGTTTCGGCTATTGGCTTTGAAAAGGGATAGCTTCGGCTATCGATTATGAAAAGGGATGGTGACGACCATCAACTATTAAATGGGATGGTGATGACCATCAACTATGAAAAGGGATAGTGACGACCATTGAATATCAAAAGGGATAGCTTCGGCTATCGATTATGAAAAGGGATAGTTTCGACTATCGATTATGGAAAGGGATGGTGACGACCATCAACTATGAAAAAAGATGGTGACGACCATCGATTAATGAAAAAAGATGGTGACGACTATTGATTAATGAAAAGGGATGGTTTCGACCACTGAATATGAAAAGGGACGGTTATGACCATCATTCAAGATGCTTTGTGTGAACGAACATTTTATCTGAGATTACCCTAAGAGGCCCGAAAAATAAAAGACTCAGATTGTTCGATCGAGCAACATAGCTGCGAGAGGTAGACCACCTCGGAACCCTGGAAATGTGGGTAATAGCTGTAGTGGGACAAAGGACTCTACTATAAGATTCAAGGCACAAGCACCGGCTAGAGCTTATGCAATCTGTGTACGAGAGGAAGCTTCAGTACTAGATGTTATCACTGGTACATTTTCTATTTTTTATACTGATGTTACTGCTTTGATTGATCCGGGATCAACACATTCATATGGATGCACAAATTTAGTGTCAAGTAAGAAATTGCCTATTGAGTCCACTAAATTTGTGATTAAAGTAATGAACCTCCAAGGTCAGTAAGTGTTAGTTGATAAGGTTTGTAAAAACTGTCCTTTGATGATTCGGGGTTGCAACTTTCTGGCCGATTTGGTGATATTACCATTTGATGAGTTTGACGTGATTTTGGGTATGGATTGGTTAACTCTGCGTGATGCTGTTGTAAACTGTAGATGAAAACTTATTTTGTTAAAGTGTCAAAACGGTGAATGTGAAAAACTTCAGATTGAATTAGATAAACTGGATAGTATGTCTAATGTTATTTCAATTTTGTAGCCCAGAGATATATTAGAAAAGGCTGTGATGTGTATGTTGCTTACATATTTGATTCTAGAGTTTCTGAGTTGAAGCTAGAATCAGTTCCAGTGGTATGTAAGTATCTAGATGTGTTCACAAAGGAATTACCCAGGTTACCGCCGATGAGAGAGGTTGAGTTTGCTTTTTTGTTAGTGCCGGGAACATCTCTGATATCGATAGCTCCTTATAGAATGGTACCTACAAAGTTGAAAGCACAGTTGCAAGAGTTGGCAGATAGGGGTTTTACTCAGCCCAATTTTTCTCCTTGGGGTGCTCCTATTCTATTTGTTAAGAAAAAGGACGGATCTATGTGATTATGTATTGACTATCGACAGCTCAAAAAAGTCATGATCAAGAATAAGTATCTATTACAGCATATTGACGATCTGTTTGATCAGTTGAAAGGTGCAATAGTGTTCTGAAAGACTGATCTTCGTTATGGTCAGTATCAATTGCGAGTTAAAGACTCAGACGTGTCGAAAACCGTGTTTAGGACCAGGTATAGACATTATGAATTTCTTGTGATGTCATTTGGATTGACTAATGCACCTGCAGTATTTATGGTTTTGACGAACAAAATTTTTATATCGTATGTAGATAGATTCATTGTGGTATTCATCGATGATATTTTTATTTATTCACAGGATGAGACAAAGCATGTCGAGCATTTGAGAATTGTTTTTCAACCTTTGCGTGAAAATAAATTATTTGTTAAGTTTAGCAAATGTGAATTCCAGCTTAGGCAAGTTTGATTTCTGGGACATGTGGTATCAGTCGAGGGCATTAGAGTTGATCTGAGCAAAATTTCAATTGTTGTTGATTGGAATCCTCCGAGAAATGTATTTAAGGTTAGAAGTTTTCTGGGATTAGCCAGATATTACAGAATATTTGTCAATGGATTCTCGATGATTGCTAAATTTTTGACGAGATTACTGCAGAAAGATGTTAAATTCGAGTGGTTTGAGAAATGTCAACAAAGCTTTAATGAATTAAATACATTGTTAACCAAGGCACCGATGTTAGTTCAGCCTGAGTCAGGTAAAGAATTTGTGGTCTATAGTGATGTTTCACTAAATGGTTTGGGCTGTGTATTAATGCAGGATGGTAAAGTAATAGCATATGCTTATAGACAGTTCAAGCCGCACAAAAAGAATTATTTGACACATGATATAGAGCTTGCAGTGATTGTTTTTGCTTTAAAGATTTGGTGACACCATTTATATGGAGAAAAATGTCATATCTTAACAGGTCACAAAAACCTGAAGTACTCAATGCCACAGAAAGATTTAAATCTCAAACAGCACAGATGGCTGGAGTTATTGAAAGACTATGACTTTATCATTGATTATCATCCGGGAAAAGCTAATGTTTCTACTGATGCTTTAAGTAAAAAATCTTTATTTTCCTTGAGGGTGTTGGACACATAATTGACCTTGATTGATGACGATTCGATCGTAGCTGACTTGAAAGCTAGACCAATGTTTTTACAATAGATTTACGAAACTCAGAAATGCAATGATGTGTTGTTAGCCAAATGGAAACGGATTGAATCGACTCCTGATTCAGATTTTCAGATTGGATTTGATGATAGTTTATATTTTAAAGGAAGAATTTGCATTTTGAGAAATTCTGATCTCATTCAAAAGATTTTGCAGGAAGCTCATAGTAGTAGCTTGTCTATTCATCATGGTAGCAATAAAATGTACGGTGATTTGAAACAAATGTATTGGTGGCGAGGTATGAAACGAGAGATCTTAGAGTTTGTATCAAGATGTTTAGTTTGTCAGCAAGTTAAAGCCGAAGATCAGGTACCTTCTGGTTTCTTACAACTAGCGATGATTCAAGAACGGAAATGGTAGCGCGTCACTATTGATTTTGTATCAAGATTGTCTTTATCTTTGAGAAAAAAATGATGAAATTTGGGTAATTGTTGATCATTTGACGAAATTCACGCATTTTATTCCAGTGCGTACAGATTATTCACTTGAGATTGGTAGAGTTATATGTTGCTTAGATTGTCAGATTACACGGGGTGCTAGTTTCTATCATTTCTGATAGAGATCTGCGATTTACGTCTCAATTCTGGAGCAAGTTGCATGAGGATCTACGTACTCATTTTCATTTTAGCACCACATTTCATCCCTAGACCGATGGTCAGTCCAAGTGAGTGATTTAGATACTCGAAGATACGTTTCGATGTTGTGTTTTAGAGTTCGAAGGTAATAGGGAAAGATTTCTACCGTTAGTTGAATTCGCATACAACAACAGTTATCAATCAAGTATAAAATTTGCACCTTACGAAGCTTTGTATGGTCGAAAATATTGAACTGCATTGTATTGGACTAAGCTATGTGAAAAAAAGCTTCACAGGGTTGATTTGATACGAGAAACTGAAAAAAAAGTTAAAGTAATTCGAGACAGTTTGAAAATAGCTTCAGATCGACAGAATCCTATGTAGATTTAAAAAGAAAAGACATTGAATTTCAAGTTGGCGACAAAGTATTCTTTAAAGTATCGCGTTGGAATAAAGTTCTTCGTTTCGATCGTAAAAAAAAGCTAAGTCTACGGTTTATCAGGCTGTGTGAGATTACTGAAAGAATTGGGCCACTGGCTTACATATTAACTTTGCCGTCAGTGTTAGAAAAGATCCATAATGTGTTTCACGTATCAATGTTATGACTGTAAAGATCAGACTCTTCGTATGTAATCTCACCCATTGATGTCAAGATTGAACCTGATATGACATACAACGAAGAACCGATTAGAATTTTAGCTTGAGAGGTTAAATAATTGAGAAATAAAAGCATAGCTTTAGTGACATTTCTCTGGAAATGACACGGAATAAAAAATGATATCTGGGAACTGGAAGAAGCTATGAAAGTGCAATACCTGAACCTCTTTTTTGGAAAGATTTTCGAGGACGAAAATTCCTTTAAGGGGAGAGTTCTAAAAGCCCATTTTTATTGCAATTGGAAAAGTTGTTTCAGGATCACAAATTTCATGTGAAAAATATTTATTTTATTTTTTATATCAATGACTACAGTATGTTAGTTGTGTCGTATAAAAATTTCGTTAAGAAATTTTAACGTTTGCATATGTAAGTAAGTAAAAAAGACTAAATTGTAAAATGTGCAAAATTTGAGTTCTATTAGTTAAAGGTATCGAATGGCTATAGAACTTTAATGAAAGAGGACTCATATGGTAATTAGACCATTTATGTGTTAGTGGACATTCATGGATAGGTTTTATTGAAATTATTAAAGTTTTTAAAGGTTATTTTGGTAATTAGGTAATTAAGGTTAAAATAAACAAAACAAATTCTTTTTTTTTTCATTCATCTTCTTCATCCACCAAAATTGAAGAAGAAAGAACACCATTTACGGCTTTGAACATTCGGCTATCTCTCCTTGCTTGCATGTAAGTGATTTTGGTTCTGTTTTTAATGATTTTTATGTTTTCGAAGTCGTTGTAGCTTAATCTAGCTAGCCCAGTGACTAATTTTCAAAACTGTTAAAGGATTAGGGTTTTATCATGAATGTGTTTGTGTGATTCTTGAAAATTTATGAAAGATTATGAATCATTGTTGTTAAATAAAGAACTTTTGTTTAACACGGGCATAAAAATAGGATGAGACACTACCGTGTGTCCCTATTTGGAATGGCACATGGCCTGAGACACTGGTGTGTGTCTCAACCGTGTAAAGCACACAGCCTGGCCACGCGGCCGTGTGACCCTTGTAGTGTGGGTTTTTCCAAGTTTGCCTTAAGATTTCATATATTCCCAATTTAGTTTTGAATCGTTTCTAAAGTGTTTCTAAGGCCTTGAAGGCTCGAATAACGGTAGAGATGCATGTGTTTCAATGGTTTTTTTCTATGATTATGAAATGTTTGGAAATGAATGATTTTAAGTTGTTTTTTTACAATAATGCTTCGTAACCCTATTTCGACGACAGATACGGGTCAGGGGTGTTACAGAAGACTTCAAACTTCTCAATATAATGTGGCGTACCATTTGTTTTTCAGAATTGGTCATATTAATTGAGAAAGAATCACTAGATTTATGAAAGACAACATCTTAAGTTCGCTTAAAGAAGTTGATTGTCCATAATGTGAAACTTGCTTAGAAGGTAAGACAACTAAGTGATCTTCTAAATGCAAAAATAACGAGGGTTGGAAAACCCTAAAACTTGTGCACACTGACAAATGTGGTCCAATGAGCATTAGTGGAAGAAGTGATTAAGAGTATTATGTAACATTTATTGATGACTATTACAACTATGTGTGTATACCTAATGCACCGCAAGAGTGAAACCTTTGATAAATTCAAAGAGTTTTTTGCGGAAGTGGAGAAAGAACTAGGTTTACCCGAAAAGGCATTTTGATCTTATTGTGGTGGTGAATATTTATCTGATAAGCTCTTAGGGTACCTCATACACAATGGGATTCTAACCCAATTAACCGAGCCAAAGACTCCACAACAAAATGGCGTGGCAGATAGAAGAAATCAAATTTAGACATGGTATATTCGATGTTATGCAATTTGAAGCTGCCAATCTCTTCTTGGGGATACACTGTACCAATGGCTTGGTATATTCTAAATAATATGGCAACTAAGGCATCATCGAAAACCCCATACGAATTGTGGCATGGCAGGAAGTCTAATATTAATAAATTTAGGATTTAGGGATGGTCCACCCATGTATTGGATAAATATGCGAGGAAGTTGGACTCACGAACAGAATTGTGCATGTTTATAGAATATCTAAAGGAAAAAATAGTGGTTTGTTTTATTACCTGAATGAGCAAACTGTTATAGTCTCAATTCATGCTACTTTCCTTGAAGAAATTTATATAAATGACTTCAAACGTCGGACTAAAGTGGTACTCATGGAGCTTTCAGGAAATATAGAAAACCGTACCGGAATGGTTCCATAATCAACTTCTAATAATGGACTTACAAATGATTAGTAGTAAAGCAAACCTCGTCACAGTGGGAGAGTCTCTTGTAGCCCTACATTCTTCCAATTTGGCGTAAGTGTTTTTAACACTGAGTTTACCTAACATGAAGATGATGACCCACTCACGTATGACGAAGTGTTGTAGAGTGTTGATTCCAAGCTCTACGAAATAGTTATGAAAGTTGAGATGGACTTTATGTATTTCAACTTAGTGTGGGAACTTGTAGACTTACCAGAAGGGATAAAACCCATAGGGTGTAAGTGCATCTACAAGAGGAAAAAGAATGCGGATGGAAAAGTGGAAACTTATAAGGCTAGATTTGTAGCAAAAGGTTATACTCAGAAAGAAGGCATCGATTATGAAGAAACCTTCTCTCCGATTGCCATGCTTAATTAAATTCGAATATTACTATCCCTTGTGGCTGCTCTCGATTAGAAGATTTCATGATGAGGACTTCTCGTAGCAGTTCTTTAAATCTTTTTCCATGCATCATACAAGGACTTATCATCCATCTTTTTAAGGTAGTGATCTCATTTTAAAACTTAGCTTTCTTGCTAGGTGGGAAATATTTCATAAGGAAGCATTTTGTTAACTCTTAACATGTGGTAATAGACTCCGGTGGCAATGAGTTCAACCAAGCTCGAGCTCTGTCCCTTAATGAATATGGGAAGAAATTTAACCTTAGTGCATCTTCGGGTACTCAGGCTAACTTGAAGGAATCACTCACCTCTATAAAAAATCTGAGGTGAAGGTAAGGATCTATAATAGGCTTTCCATTAAAAAGGCACAATGTCTGAAATTTTTGGAACATGAATTGGCTTTAGTTGAAACTGTTGATACGACCCTGCCCCGAAAACATCATTGGCTCAGTTCATCAGGCGCCATTCGTAAACTCTTGCAAGC
>CM025248.1:16345942-16381119 GCA_013677275.1 Gossypium schwendimanii
ATATAAAAAATTAATATATTATTTGTCATTATCTTATTTATTAGAATTAAAGATTAAAAACTTTTATTTTAGCTGTTTAAAATATGTACAGAAAATACAACTAATTATTGAAAACAATTTAATTAAGTACTTGTATTGAAAAATAATTTCAAAAGAAAACAAAAAAACTAACACTTGGATCAAAATTGACCATTTTATTCAGCAAATTAAAATTTATTCCACCACTTAAAAAATATTTTCTCAGAAAATTATTTTAAAATCAATTCTTAGGAAAGATTGGAGGGGTCACAAATGGTCCCGCTTAAATTTCAATCTCCTAGACAAAATTTATTTTAACATAATGATTAAGAACATATAACCTATGTTAATTATTTGAAACTAAGATTGAAAAATTAAGAATCCGTTAAAATGAGCGAGGTTTTATTTTGTTCGATTTTATCACCCCAGTAATGTTTCAAGCATTAAGTGTTAACTTTAGAATTACCTTTCTTACCGTGAAGTTCAACAACCCCATATTGGAAAACTTGATGAATAGTGAATGGGCCGGGCCAAAGTGATTCTAACTTACCTGGACCGGAATTTAATCTGGAATTGAACAACAAAACTTGCTGACCTACTTCAAATTCTCGAAACTGGATGTGCTTGTCATGCCATCATTTCATTCTCTCCTTGAACAATTTGAATTTTTCATACGAGAACATTCAAAATTCTTCTAACTCATTAAGTTGATGCATTTGTTTCTCTTTAGTAAAGTTGATATCCAAATTGAGCTACCTGAGAGCCCAGTAAGCTTTATGCTCTAACTCCAACGGTATATGACAAGCTTTACCAAAAACCAATCGATAAAGAGAAAACCCTAAGGTGTTTTGTATGTTGTCCTATAGGCTCATAAAGCATCATCTAGTCTTTTGGATCAGTCTCATCAATTTGGACAAACTACCTTCTCAAGTATACAATTTACCGCTTTATTCGCAAATTTAGCTTATCATTTTTTTGGATGGTAATTTGTGGCAGTCTTGAGCTTCACTCCATGTTTAATTGGAAACGATTTAAACCATTTGTTCATAAAGTGGGACCCTGCCACGCAGTTTGTGCAAGTGCACACAGTCGTTCAAGTAATAATTAAGTAAAACGAGTTATCGTCTCCACAGGGAGTGTTTAAGCTTAACCAATTTAATTGCAAAATTTATAATTAACAATTTGATGTAAAAATTAAATAAATATTGATGATTAAATTTAATTGAATGCAAAGAGTGATCCTAATGCAATTTAACTAAATGTATGAATGAAATCTTTAGCAACAAAAATAATCAACATTATATGGGCTAGGATAATTATATTAATCAATTCAATTTACTTTATCATGCTTAACAATGTTCAAAAATACTTCTACGGAAACTTGATCTTTAATGAGTTTGGAAACCAAATTAAGTCCTTTGAAGTATTTTACTTAGTTAAATATGCATTTTACTGTTCATATTAACTAAGGGTTTCGTAGCATTTATGTAAGGTCACAGGGACATTTACATTTGCAACAGTTTAATCACATAAACATAAAAGCTATGCAAGGCAATAGAGTTAATGAAAGATAATACGAACCTCAACTTAATCGGGTTTAAGGATCTGAATTAAGCATTGCACTTTTCAATTATGTATTTACTAGCTATCATCTGGTTAGGATAGCTCAGCTAATCTGAGTGCATCCAATCACGTATGAATGAAATGCATCATGATATTAATTTAAAAGACGATTTGACTGAGGCCTAAACATGCTAAACATGAATAAAATAAATCTTATTGAATTAACATAATCATCCTAGAGAATAGGATTTAAAACTTCATAGTTGATGTTAAAAAGAATAAACTTAATGCAAACATGATTAAAATAAATAACAAGATGAAAGAGTAAACTCTATTTAGTTCAGTAGCCTTTTGGATCTATTTTGATTGATTCAGTTCAGTAGCTTTTTAGATCTATTTTGACTGGAGCGCTCCTCTGTTCTAATTGATGATTCGTTCACTAAGTGTTTAAGGGGTAGTTGGCTAAGAAGTGCTTCTGAAAAATCTTTTGAGGGTAAAGAATGGAGGAGGGATGGACGACTATGCAAGGGAAAAAGGGAAAATGAATTGAGATGAAACTAAAGAGAGTGAAAGAGGAATGTTGAGGAATGAAGGATAAATTAGGGATGACAATGTATTTATAGGTGAAGGTAAGGGTTTGAGTTTACTAAAAATAGGTTTAAATTTCTTTCCTTCCCTCTCTCATGTGAGCGGCCATGCTTCAAAGAACAATGGATGACCAAGTCTTCTCCATTTGAATTTCAAATTCAAGCTATAGAGTGGATGGTTTCAACAGAGAAGTTGTTGGGCTAAATTCTTATTATATTCCAACTGTAAGTACATTCAATTAATTATCCCAAAACATATTTTTGGCAGCCACCTTTAAGTGCTGAATTTGGGCTCTTAGTTCCCCTTGTTGGACGATTATTCAGTCGAAAAATTTAGCCAACATGTCCATCTTTCTTCACCTTCTTTATCTGGTCAAGTAATCAACCTCATGCCCCAAATTGCATGATCATACCGCCCACATGGATAACTTGTACATGTCCCTGTTTTATTCATTTAAACATGTCTCTAATGGACCTTCGACATAGTGAAAAATACATACATTAATAATTTAACATGAATTAATATAATACATGAAAATCATGTAATTAAACATAATTTCACATACTTTCTAAATTCTTGTCTAAAATTACTAATTAAGTAAATTTCACTTATTTCAATAATAATTACTCAAGATAAAGACATTTATTAAGTAAAAATATGGTAAAAATATATTGAAAAACCCTATATAATTTCAAGTTTACACACTCCCAAACTTAAATCATTGCTTGTCTCGAATAATATTCATGCACAGCATAATTTTTGCTAAGGTAATTTTTGCAAAATAATAAAGTGACATCAATCTTTGAACATAATTATGCATTGACAAAATCATGCTAAAAAATATTCTTTATTGATAAGTAGCTTGAATGCAAATATTATTTCTAACTTTATACTAAGTACATTATAATGTCAACATGAATCATAGTTTGCATGCATTTTCAAAGACATACATAACGTTCACCAATCAATATGCTTTATTTATAACCTAAAAATAGCAATCCCAAAGTTTAATTAGTGATCTTCATAAGTTGAGTTTAGTAATTCCTCTCCACTAATGAAGTTGGTATAATCATCCAATCAATATGTCTTTTATTAGGTTGTAATAGGGATAAAGGGAAGTGAATTTTCAGGTTCAGTCATCTTAACCCAAATTTGTCTTGGATCTTTCTCTGTTACAACCTTCATAAAATTGGGTCTTTGGAACACCCCTAAACTTATTTTGAGCTGATACTTAACCTTTATTAATTTTTTCAGACTTTGAACAAACTTGGCTCTTTATTTTTGAGATTTTAAGCAATCTTTTCTTTGCTTTTTATTCCTCTGAACAAACTTACCTTCATCTTTTTTTCTTTTTTGTTTTGAATAATGTGAAAAACATGTACATCTTTTTATATCTGCTCTTAAACTTTGATCACCAAGACAAATTCAGTTAAGATAGGTGCAAAAGAATAGTATAAAATCAAGAAAGATGATATTGTGGCTTCTAATGTAGGTACTTTGCAATAAACATGCCATTAAGCTCAAAAATTATGTTTCAAGGGTTAATTAAGGTCAGCTTTAAAGGCTCAAACGATCCGAAGAAAGTGTGCCTATATCATATTAGATTCTTATACCTCCTAGGATTTTGCCTCAAAAAAGTTACGAAGTCAATCCTAAAGACTTAAATCTTCATACATGTCTATTTCTAAAGAACTGAAATTTTCATGGCAAATCCTACATAAGACTAAGATCACACAAGCATTCCATCACTCAAGATAACATGTGAATAACTTAGATAAAATAAAAATTCATGCTTGCATTTAAACAAACATATGAACAAAAATTCTTTCTTAACATTCATTTATTTTAGCATACTTAAGTAAAAAGATTGAAACATACTTCAAAATTCATGCGAAATGCCTTACCCCCTTTAAAAAGAAACAATGTCCTTTTTGTGAAAACAAAGTAATCAATGAAAACTAAACACCAGGTAGGGTTGTAAGAAAAGAGAGGTGAGTCATAAAGAATGCTTAAGTACAAAGTCTTTCTCACAGTCCAATCCTAGACATGCTCATCCCATTTCCACATCACTTTATTTTCTTTCTATTAAAGAGGCATTGAGCTTATTTTATTCATGCTTGCTATTTTATTATGCGAAAGCAAAATTTCTAACTAGAAAATAAAAATAAACACCGAAAAAGAAATAAAAACCTAAGATAAGAAATTCCCCTTTATTTATTTGACTTATCCTCCTCGTCTTCCTCCTTTGATGTTTCATCCTCGCTTGCATTCTCATCTCTAACTTTTGCATATTTCCAATAAAGCTGTTGTTGGTTATGCATAAATTTCACCATATCCATCATAATTGACAATTTTGATTTCATCACAATATTTAAAGAAGTAGGCCTAGGAATAGTCAACTCAAGATCAACACTTGGTTTAACTGGCTCATCATCATTCGGTTCTTTTGTTCTTTCAGAGAATTCTGCTTCCTTTATTGGTTTAGGTTAACTCAATTCTTCCTTCGGTTCTACTTCTTCTGTCTCATCAACTGAGTCAGCTTCCGTTTCAGATTTGTTCGATGACTCATCAGTTTTTGGTTTTGTTGGTTCACTTAGTTCAAGTGGGTTTAGCTCATGGACATTCTCCGTTAACCTTTCAAGATCATGAGCTATGATACAACCTTGAACATATGGGCCCTTCAGGTTTGCTTTTGTCTTAACTTGGGCCCCTAAGCAAAGTGAAGTGGTTAATGATTGGAAGTAAACACTTTCGGTCTTCTTTTTGGCACAATCATGAATCTCTTTAACAATGATCTTCCCAACATTGGTAGACCTTTCTATCATAATTGCATACAAAAAAAGAATTCACCCCATTGAGATGGTGGAACTGTGTGAGATAAGCATGAAACTATGTCGAACAAAGTAAAATCATACCTTACCCAACGAATTTAAATATTCCCTTTGGTAGGAATGACTACCATACTTCCACATAATCCATTAGGGTTCCGGATTTGTCACAACATTAAGTACTTGTTGAAGAAAATACAAATCTATATTTGTCATCATGGCAAATTACTCATTTTTTTTAACATATGGTAGGTTAAACAAATCATTAATAGACATAGAAGTTAGGGGTACCTTCTTCTTGTAAACAAGAACTTCAGTAGCATCTGGCTTAGTCAAATTGGCATAGAACTCTCAAACTAACTCCTCATCGGGTAATGATCGTGTATCACAAAAATAATTTCAATTAATTGTATCAATCGTCTTTCAAATCGACAAAGGCACAACCATCATATCATTCCTTTCCAAGTTGAAACCTTTTTCCAGCATCATAGGTTGATTCTTAAAAATTGAATCAAACCTCTCTTTCACTTCTTCATCTTGGATCACAATGTGATTTTAGGCAGAGATCTTGGAAGATCTAGTTCTTTTGTGAGATGTAGACATTTTTCCCGAAAATTAAGCAAAATTTCAGCACACGGAAGGAAGAAGAATCGGTAATGGGTTGAAAGCAAGGTTTTATGGTGGCAATCAACTTGCAGCAGTGACTAGTTTAAGGGTTGTGATAGGCGTGTGACAATGATAAGAACGCAATGACAAAAGGGCTGCTCCGGCAAAAGTCATGCAGCAACAGTACTAGGGGCTTGCGACAAGGAAAGAATTTTGGGGAAAATCTTGGGATTTAGGCCGATGAATAAGAGGGAAAAGAATGAGTGGTTTAGGGTTTAAGCTAATGGCTTGAAGGGTTGTGAAAATTATGAAGGCAGAGGGAGATTTGTATATTTGTGAATTAGGGTAAATTAGTAGCAAAATTTTAGTTATCTAAGTGACTTGGACGACAGGTATGGATGAAGGGAAAAAGTGGTGGCAAAAATTAGGGTTTTAGGGAAACCTTATGGACGACATTGATGGGGTAAATTTCTCCTCTTTGTTGTTTAGGCCCTGAGCCTAAACTATATTTACGAACTAGACTGCTTATAAATAAATAAACTGATTAGTACTTGGGCCAATTTAACCCCCTTTATTAAACATAAACAAATTAAATTAAAAATAAAGGCAAAGATAAAAATGAAAAATAAAAATTTTAAAACTAATTAGAAATTTTCTTTTCAAATAATTACATTAAATTAATTCCCAGGAAAGGTTGGAGGGGTCACAATGGTCTCGATTAAGTTCCAATCTCCTTAGACATAATTAATTAAGCGTACTAATTTAAGAAAATAATTTCTAACTTTTTATGAAAAAGTAGGTTTATGAAAAATTAAGGGTCTCTTAATTTGAACGAGGTTTTAATTCACTCAATTTCACCATCCTAATAGTGCTTAAGATGTTGACCATTAACTTTAAACGTACCTCCATGGTTGTCATACAATTCTACAGCTCCATATGGATAAAATTTGTGGATGGTATAAGGTCCTTTCCATCGGGACTTAAGCTTTCCAGGAAATAACCTTAGCCTTGAATTAAACAACAACACTTTCTGACCTTCTTTAAACTCACGAGGTTGTATACGGTTATCATGCCATCTCTTATATTTGAAAATAACTTCAACTGCTCCAACTCATCGAGTTGTAATATCCTTCTCTCACCAGCTTGCTTATATCAAAATTCAATTGCTTCAAAAGCCAGTGAGCTTTATTCTCCAATTCAAGCAGAAAATGACAAGCCTTTCCAAAAACTAACCAATAGGGAGTCATTCCTAATGGTGTCTTAAAAGCAGTTGGATGGCCTATAGTGCATCATCAAGCCTTCAAGACAAATCTATTCTGTTAGGGTGCACTACTCTTTCAAGAATACCTTTGATTTATAAATTCACCCTTTCAACTTGCCCATTCAATTATAGGTGATAGGCAGTAGCAATCTTATGTTTCACAGCATACTTGTCAAGCAACCACTTGAGCCACTTATTTACAAAGTGAGATCATTCATCACTAATTATAGATCTAGGAGTCTGAAACCGTGTAAATATGTGCTTATTTAGGAATCACATGACTACCTTCGCGTCATTAGTTTGGTATGCCTGGACTTCAACCCATTTCCACACACAGTCCACAGCTACCAATATATACTTGTTCCTATAGGAAGAAGGAAACAAGCCTAAAAAATCAATGCCCTATACATCGAAAAGTTCTATCTTTAAATTATTTGCCAAGGGCATCTCATTCCTTCTTGATATGTTTCCTGTTCTTTGGCATCTATCACAATTTGTCACATATGCATAGGCATCTTTGAATAATGTAGGCCAAAAGAACCCAGCTTGTAAAATCTTTGATGCTGTATGTGAACTACCAAAGTGTCCCCTACTCGGAGATGAATGACAATGGACAAAATCTTGTCAATCTCACTTCCAGTTACGCATTTCCTAATTATAATATCTGCAAATTGTTTAAATAGAAATGGGTCCTCCCAAAAATAGTACCGACTATTGTGAAAGAATTTCTTCCTCTGTTGGTACTTCAGTTCTTGAGGAATTATTCCACATGCTAAGTAATTGGCAAAATCAGCAAACCAAGGTGTTTCATAAATTCAAATTACTTTAAAGATATGCTCATCAAGAAAATTCTCATTAATTGGAATAAGTGTAGAAGTTATCTCATTTTGTTCCAGCCTTGATAAATGATCAACTACATGATTTTCAACACCTTTTTTGTCTTTGATCTCAAGGTCAAATTCTTGGAGTAAAAGTATTCAACAAATTAGCCTCGGTTTAGCATCTTTCTTCATGAGTAAGTACTTAATGGCAGCATGATTGGTAAATACTATAACTTTGGTCCTATAAGGCATGAACGAAACTTGTCAAAAGCAAAAACTATAGTAAAGATTTCTCTTTAAGTTATCGTATAATTGATCTGGGCTCCTGTCAAAGTTCTACTTGCATAATAGAAAGGATGAAACACTTTGTTCCTTCTTTGACCTATCAAAACTCCCACGGTGAAATCGCTTGCATTACATATCAACTTGAAAGGCATGTTCCAATTATTGGGGATAAAATTAACCGATTTTTAAAATTTTCAAAAGCTTCTAAACATGTTTTGTTAAAATAGAAAAAAAAAACATTTTTTTTTCTAAAAGCATACATAAAGGTTTAGAAATTTTTGAAAAATTCTTGATAAATCTACTATAAAAACCGACATGGCTAAAGAAACTTCTAACTCTTTTTACACTAACTAGAGATGGTAATCTTTTAATTACGTCCACCATTGCTTTATCCTCTTCAATTCCATTTTTGGAAATTTTCTGCCCTAAGAAAATTCCCTCTTTAACCATAAAATGACACTTCTCCCAGTTAAGGACGAGATTCGTCTCCTCACATCTTTTGAGTACCTTAGCTAACTTATTTAAGCAAATATCGTAAGTATTACTATAAACAGAGAGATCATCCATGAAAGCCTCAACATAATTTTCAAACATATTAGTGAAAATTGCCATCATACATCGCTGAAATGTGGCAGGAGCATTACATAAGCCGAAAAATATTTGCCTAAAAGTAAATGTACCATATGGACAGGTAAAAGTAGTTCTATGTTGATCTTCTAGGTTTACAGCTAGTTGGTTATATCCAAAATATCCATCTAAAAAGTAATAAAATTCGTTACCTGCCAGTTGATCTAGCATTTGATCCATAAAAGGTAAAGGAAAATGATCCTTACGAGTAGCTTTATTCATTTCTTTGTAGTAAATATAGATTCTCCAACCCGTGATAGTTCTCATCGGGATTAACTCATTTCATTCATTTTTGATGATCGTGATTCCACCTTTCTTCAGTACACATTATACCGGACTTACCCAAGAACTATCTGAGATGGGGTAAATAATTTTTACATCTAACCACTTAATTACCTCTTTCTGAACCATTTCTTTCATGATATCATTAAGCCTCTTTTGCCTATCAATGTTACATTTTTCACCTTCCTCTAAAATAATTTTATCCATACAAGAGGAAGGACTTATACCTTATATATCAACTATGGTCCAACCAATTTCTTTTTTAAATTTCTTTAAAACAACAATCAATTGCTCCTCTTTATGCTCTATCAAGTACGTTGAAATAATCACAAGTAGAATTATTATTGAGATAAACGTATTTTAAATGAGATGGAAGTACCATTAGTTTGAGTTTAGGCGATTCCTCGATTGACAATTTGGGTTGTATAAATTCCCGAACTTCTAACTCTAGCGGTTTAAACCGCGGTGGTTAAATATAACTCCTCAGATAGGCATCCATCAAAGCCAAACATTGATTACCATTTTCATATTTTAATGGTTCAGAATCTAAAGCATTCTCCAATGGTTCTTTTTCAGAATTTCTTCCCATAGAAACTAAGGTTTCTAATTCCTCCACTACTGAACACGCTTTCATTGAATCGAGAAATTTCATTGCCTTCAAAATGTTAAACATTACCTTATTATCTTGAAATCGCATCGTGAGTTTGCCTTGTTGCACATCTATCCACATTCTTCCCGTGCCTAAGAAAGATCTCCCCAGGATGATCGAAACTTCCTTGTCTGCTTCTAAAACCAAAACAATGAAATTAGTAAGAAAGATGAATTTATTGACTCTTACCAAAACATACTCGATCTTTCCTTTGGGATATCCTAATGATCGATTCGCAAGTTGAAGTGTTACAATAGTGGGTTTTACTTCACCTATTCCCAAAAACTTGAAAATAGATTTGGGCATCAAGTTGATGTTTGCTCGTAAGTCACACAAAGCTTTACCGTAATGTGATTCACCAATTTTGCAAGGTATCGTAAAGCTTTTAGGATCTTTCAGTTTTGGAGGTAGCTTGTTCTGTAAAAAAGCAGTACATTCTTTTGTCAAAGTGACAGTCTCATATTCACTAAGTCATTCCTTTTTGGACAAGATATCCTTCATAAACTTCACATAGTTGGGCATTTACTCTAAAGCCTCCACCAACGGAATGTTGATATGTAATTGTTTTAAAACATCCAATAACTTTTTGAATTCTACCTCTTGTTTCTAGTTATTCTACTGAAGTCTTTGAGGATATGGAACTCTAAGTTGATATGGACAACTTTTCTAACGAGGTAAATCTGTAAAAGTAGATGTTAGCTTTTTAGAATTCACTAGTTTAGGGTTTACCTTATCAGATTTTTCAACCTCTGATTTTTTGTTGTAGGAACTACAACTATTAGTTGACTTTCCTCCTTTTAAAGAGGCTCATCTTCAACAACAACCTCCATAGGTTCCAAAATCTTACCACTAGTAATCCTATCACTTTGCAATGCTCCTTACCCAAAGTTCTCGAAATTTGTATATCGCTTGTATAACACCCCTAACACGTATCTGTTGTCGGAATAAGGTTACAGAGCATTACTAGATTTTACATTTCAAAACTATCAAAAATATAAATCATTTACTTCACAACATTAATCATAGCAAATTCCATCAATAACATACACATTGTCCCTTATACAAGCCCTCGAGGCCCTAAAAACACATTAGAAACAATTCGGGACTAAATTGGAAATATTTAGAACTTTTCGAGAAAAGATGAAAATTTTAAAACTACAAGGGTCACACGGCCGAGAGACACGCCTGTGTCTTAGGCCATGAGGACATTCAAAGTAGGGACACATGGCCGTGTCCCAGCCCATGTAACTCACAGACTTGAGTCACACGACTAAGCCACACCCCCATGTGCTAGGTCGTGTACAATTTTAAATTGCCTCACACGCCCGTGTGCCAGGCTATGTGCTAGGCCATGCAATGGCCTGACTTGCAAACCTTTGAAAGTGACAGGGGACACACAGTCTTGTCATCTAGTTTGTCACAAACGACTGAGACACACGCCCGTGTCTCTGTCCGTTTGGATGAAAAATAGGCCACTGTCAAGCCATTTTTCTCATCCAAACATGAATCCACCTGCAAAAAATTTTCCACAGATAATGAAGCACTAAAAAGTGCACCAAACCATGCTATAACAAGCTATCCAATTAAGGTACATAAGCATACAACCAATGTTCCCAAAAGGCACCTCAATCACAACCATTAAACAAGTATATCCATATGCATAAATTGGCCTAATGTTCAACTAACTTATAACTAAACTTATGTCATAACTTACCACTTTGTTTACTTATCAAATTTCACACCAAAAGTACCAAAAATGCCATTTAACAATTAGCATCATAAGTCATAAATACTAACTACATTTTTTAATGCCAAAATGACCATATTCAACTTCCATCATCTAAGCATCACAAAGACTATAAAGACATCCATTAAAAGGCCACATACATATATCCACACATCAACCAAAACACCTATACATGTGCAAATTTAACCAATTATCACTTAACTTGTTTCCATGCCAAAACATAACATAATTAATACATAACCACCATACCATATTAGATTCATGCCATATCTAGTTCAAAAACTTTCCAAAGCATACCATATCTTGTCCATGTTGAGGTCAATCCATCATATATATCACTTTGGCCATTCAAACCTGCTTTAACACATATCAAATTAATACATATCAACAAGGCACCAAATGTAGCAAGGCTACATCACCGAAAACAATAAATACATGCCAAACACATCAACTAACATTTATCTAATCGTCAACCATAAGCTTACCTATACATGCTGTTATAACTGTTGGATAGTGTGATAGATCTGCGACGAGCTTCTATCCCGATCAAGCTTCCGATAATCTGAAAAAGTAAAGGAAAAACAACTACATAAGAAATGAATACTTAGTAAGCTCGTATAAAATTTAGTCATATCAATCCATTTCAAATATGAAATTTATACATATCAAGAATCATCCTATACTGATATCACAAGATTCATGAAACCATATTCAATAACTCATAAAGTGATTAAATCCACAGCATCACATATACATATCATCCCTAGCATAGTAGGATTTTAAATAACTGTAAACCCTTACAATTTTTCTTATTTTCATTTGCATTCATTACTTTTCATTGCATTTACTTTCTTTAACTTAAATAACAACATCAATTCAACTCATCATTCCTTTTTTAATCATTTTACACTTTAAGCATGAACTTACTATTTCATTACCTTTCCACACCTGTTTCATATGCATAACACATAAGACATAAGCATATCATCAACCATAGCCACAAGCTAGTGCATTTACACATAGCTCTTTTGGAATTAATCGCATGATAAACCATTTTGTAAGAAATTACATAATTTAAACCTTACCACTCTTTCATGAACTCAAGCATATTTCCATTTGGGCACATACCATTACAATGATAACCTATAAATTAACAAGGCATGATCCAACAAAAGCTTTGCCAAAGCCTAAGCATTCACACCAACCATGTTAGCATATGTGATATAAATCATAAGCACATTAACATGAATGGCCGTTTAATCTCAACATGTATCACTTGAATCTATTACTCATCTTAACTTACATAATTTCCATGTATCACCATATCAAGGATATCCATATAGTTTCATGTCTTAATTCATATCGTTCCCTTTACCATTTCATTTGCATAACACATAAGGCATATACATAGCATCACTTAAATCATACTTTTCATAATCATGAATGTTGTTACATGAATCATCGAATAATTGTCATAGTGAAATCAATCAAAATCCTTACCGGTTCATCCCTTTTCAAGCCCGCTAAATCACTTAGAATAATATTGGATACACAGGAAAGCTCACACAAAGTGTGCTAAACATATAGTCGTAGCTCACAGGAGCTGTAAAATAGGTCTGCTCACACAAGTTGTCAATCGAAATGTAAGCTACACGATGCTGCTCACACAGGCTGTCGAGTATTCACAACTAATGCCAGACCTCAGCCATCGATAAAAAATTCAAGATCGACATCTGAAACATGGTAACCTGGGTCTACTCACACAAGCTTCCAGTCGGAACGTAGCTACACGGTGCTGCTCACACAAGCTATCAAGTAACCGTAACACATGTTAAAAACTCAGCCACCAGTAGAAAATTTAGGACCAGCACCCAAATCATGGTAACCCTAATGACATGTGATTTGTATCCTATATAGTCCTAAGGTTCAAACGAGACTTGATAGTTGTCGTACGTCATTGAATTTCCCTCGTTTCATTGCAAGATAAATTGCATAATAACATATATATATATATCAATTCATTTTCAATAAAATTAACATAATAACATTCAATTTAATCAACAATATACATTGTACAGTTTGTACGAACATACCTGGCTAAATTGCAAAAATACCAAAGTTTAAGGGTATTTTGGTAATTTTCCATATTTCTCGATTTTCCACTCGATTTTGATCTAAATTAATAATTTCATCAAATCTATTAATTTAGACAATAAAAAATTCATTTATGAAATTTAGTCATTTTTGACGTTTTTACAAATTGCGCCTAAAGTTTTAATTTTATTTAATTTAGTCCCTAACCCCAAAACATGCAAATTAACCATTTTTACCCAAATTTGAGCTTATCCAAATGTTCATGGTATCCAAAAAAAACCTATTGACTGGCTATTTAACGTCACAACAATAATGTGCAAGCGTACACTATCGATGCAAGTATATTAGACAGATGTAAGTCTGTGGGATATCGATCCCACAAGGATGGTAGTCTTTTATCTATTAATGTCGGTGCAATAACTAGATATAAATAATATAAATTATGAGGATAGTTGTCGATGAAATAACTTGAAAAAAATAAAATAAAATATGATAGTGATAAACTGGGATCCCCAACATGAATCTTCAGTAGAATACTAAATGCTCACAAGGTATAAAACTGTAGGTGATTGTCGAGGCAATAATATTCAATGTAAATCTTACCCAGTGTCACTCATCTATTTAATGTAGGACATAAACATGCATATGAACCTCACCTTCTAATGATAGCAATACGGCACTATTAAGAATAAGTGGACTAAATTCCTCTAATCCTCACTCAACTTTCGTTGAAATGCTTGTTGGCTCAAACTGTTATTGCACTTTCCAATGTCAGTGACTGCACTATCACTTCCATGTTAAAAAAATTCAAACCCTAAGATTAAACAATAAAAGCAAGATTAAATAAGATAACATTTCATCAAGAATTCATTAGTACTTC
Organism: Gossypium schwendimanii; assembly: GCA_013677275.1. NCBI lineage: Eukaryota > Viridiplantae > Streptophyta > Magnoliopsida > Malvales > Malvaceae > Gossypium > Gossypium schwendimanii. The sequence goes on from CM025248.1 coordinate 16,360,192, forward strand.
CATAGAATCAGAAATCAGAGAGTAATCACTAGCATTTAGAAAGAAATACGAAAGAATCGAGTGGAGAATTCTATTCCTAAACAACTCGACTAAATCACTCTATCTCCACTTAGATCTCCTCATCAAGAGCTAGTCTGCATCTGGTTTTCACATTGGTTCACCTATGAGAGGCTTAAGCTACCATGGCCACAAGCTTCAAGTTAGGATGGTGAAGATGACAATGGAGAAAAAAAACTCATTTTTTTTCTTCTCACGTCCAATTTTTATGTCCTCCTCCAACAATATAGGTGTCCTTTCCTCAAAATTATTTTCTCCTTGTATGTACAGGTTGGTTATACCAGACTAGAAACCTGACACAATTTTGGTTCTTATCTAGACAACTGTTAGGTGCGGTGACAATTCTGGACGCAATCTGTGATTAACTCATGCAGTGACATTAATGCAATAAGATAGCAAGATTAATGATAAAATAGGCTAGGATTCATTGAGTTATAAAATGCAATTTACTAAACTAAAAATGCTAAAATGTATAAGGATAACTAAATGGGAACAATTTAACCAATAAGTAAGAGGGAAAACCTATGTTCTTTCTAGTGTTATCAGACCCTCAAACTTGAGTTTTTACTTGTCCTCAAGTAAAACAGAAACTAGCAAGGCTACAAAAATTTTACTAAGGGAAATGGTCATTATAGCAACTTGAACCCTCTAATTTCCCAATGGGTGAATCAGATTTAGATGAAAGAATAATGCATCGACAATTGATAAGCATGAATGAATAGGTTGCAACTTCATCAAAGCTTGCATCATATTTTAATCCTTAAGTTCTATCTACCATTACAACATTTATTGTACAAAACTAAGTATGTATATACATTTTTTTTCTTTTTTTTTTTTGGAATAAGGGATATCGTTACATTTCTCTACCCTTTTTCCTGAAAAGTAACGATAGGGTGTAACAAACCCCTAGGGAGTACGTAATTGCACCGACAGACACTCATGTAGTGACAACCTTTGGCCAGATTAATTTTTCTAATGCTTGTCTTGGAGTGTTCCCTTTTTAACATTCCATATTACACCCACTTTGGAGTGTCTCTACTTTATAACTATATATACATATATAAGCAACTGTAAAAATCAGATTCATTCAAGATTTAAGGAATGATGGCAGTCATCCATTACTAATGCAACCTAATCCATTCATCAAAGAGTTGAAGCTATAACCATCTATCAAATTTATCCAACTCATTCATTTTTTAATTTACATGATTCAAGAATTAAACATCGAATGTAGTAAAAATTTTGAACAATTTTCATTAACTATAATTAAACCTTGCATGCTTCATTTCTAATTTTTTTTTGTTGAAATGTGGGTACATTTCCAAGCCCCATGTGCATTCCCCTAAACTTATAGTTTGCATTGTCCCTAATGCACTAACATGAAAATGTAATTAAAATAAAAATGCAATGACAATATATATTTATTAAAATAAAACTTATAGTTATATGCAATTCATTAATACTATAACTAAAGTTTAAAATAAATTAACTTAGTTATCCACAGCCGTCGATGTGGCTGCATGATGTTTCTTTCTCCTCTTTTTCTCCTCCTCATTCTTTCATTTTTTATCCTTGGAGTGCTTCCTTTTCTTTTCTTTGGGCTTTGCACAATCTTCAGATTGCTTCTCATTACCCGGCTCTACCCTATCATCATCGGCTGTTGCTTGTGTAGGAGAGGCCACTTGGAGTGGTCTAGTGTAGACTACTATTTCTAATGAATTACATTGCTCCTCACTGGTTACCTCACCAACTTCTGCCAAACTCGCTCCAGTTCACTCTAAATTATCAATATTTGCACCCACAGATTCGAGTGCGGTGACAATCTTCTCAACAGAATCTCCTACTTCTTTTTCTTTCTCATTTTTAGTAGCTTCTTCTTCAGCAACAACTTCATCTTTGTAGCAGCAACTTCCTTTTCAACAATAATATCCTCTTGATTAGCAAAAATACCATCCTCAAACAAGCTATCAATCTTTCTCAGGCATTCTTCAATGTCCATGGATTCCTCTTCTTTCTCGATATTACAGACCTGAACAATAAGTAGCGATGCCACTAGTCTATCTCGGTCTTCTAAGTCATCATCCAAGGAAGAGGGGTCATAATTGCGAATGATTGGTGGAAACACAAGGAATTCTGGTAGTGAGGATGGGCTCAGTTGGCCTAATGTGCATAAAATAGAACTGTTCCAGGCTCTGGTATAAGCAAAAAACAAATTTTAGGATTTCTCCATATCTTCTACTGTAGCAACAAACCTAATCTGCCTATTGTTGATGGAATTTACTATTTTTTCGACATCCTTCAGTTTATGCCATAATGATGTCTCTGCATTCAAGTTTGTTAATTTTCTATCAACTTTGGCTTTACCCTTTCTTGTCTTGCTGGTCTCCGCCTCCTTCAATATAGGCGTGTCCTTACCTTGAGTCATTCTTTCGACAAAGGCTTCATTGATTGGCCCCTTATTTCCCAAGACTTTCTCACCAACATGGGGCACGATTTCTCTTTCCTGGCACAATAACATCACTAGTGATGGGAAAACCAAGATCCCAATCTACCTTATGGTGCAATCAGCTATTTCTTGGTGAATTATTACGCTTACATCAATTTTTCTGCCCTTGACAGTAGAATGTATCAGACACACATCAATTTTTTTGCCCTTGACAGTAGAATGTATCAGACACATTCTCTCTAGGGTTACTGTGGTGCTGTGAGTGGAGGGCTTTAGCCTGCAATTGACAAAATGAGACCAAATTTGACCTTGCAGTGTCAGGAAGCGACGGTGCATTTGTAATTCTTTTGATGGGAACCCATTCACACTACTCCCTCAACATATGAGTCTTTCACCAATAAGTCTCATTTTTCATCTGTGATGTCATCCATGAACTCAGAGTGTTCGTCGACATCGACCTTGGTGTTGTATAGCTCGTTGATTGTGATAGCATCCCATGGTATTAAACCTTCTCAAATGAAAGTAAACTCTAACTCATGATCATAGAGATTAGCAAAAGGTTTCCCATTTTAACTTTAAGATGGTTTTGGAGACTTGCTTACCCAAGTCTTATTGTGGCGAAAGGGAAATACCCTGCTTGGGATGGAAGTTTCGCTTCAATATATTATCCTGAAATCGTTCTTTTTCCATTTTATTCAAAAAGATTACTGGCTCCTTTGATGCACTGGCCTAGGGGATTTAAATTCAGAAACTGTGGTAGCAGAGGATGCATGTTCTATAACTGATTTGGTGGCTTTCTTGATCGAGCCTCTTGTTTTGGCCATCTTTTATTGAGGGAGAGTAGTTTAAAGGTAACAGATATGATTTTGAGAAGAGAAAAGAAATAGAAATAGTTACCTGAATACGTTACAGTCAATACAGTGGTAGGGGATTTATAGTGGGTGAAAGAGTAAGATGGAGAGGCGCTTTGTTTTGTGGAGAGATAAAAGGCTGGCAGGAAGAGTTGTGTCAAATAGAAATTGTATCCGCTCAGAAAGATTAAACGGCTGAGTGAGTTTTGATCCAACGGTGGAATCTAAATTTCTTTGAAATCTGATGAGCTATAAGTGGTAGTGCAGACTTATTGAATGCGTTGATAGTAAGATTTCAATGCGTCGAAAATGGTACCTAATTATTCGATAAAAAGGAAGGCAAACAAACTTTAACAAAACATAAATAAAACAAACTAAAATTATGGAGTAGTAATTCAAATTTAAACTTTTTGACCAATTTAATGGTCTCTGCCTACTTTTGATCATTGTTGCCAAAATAGGATTTTAGCCTCTGTCCATTCACTTTGAACTGGTGTCCATCACGTAAATCTCGAATTGTGAGCGCACCATGAGAAAATACATTGAAAACTTCAAAAGGTCTAGACCAACGTGAACGCAATTTACCTGGGTGCCATTTTAGTTGAGACTTGAATAATAAAACTTGTTGACCCGTGATAAATTATCACTATAAAATAATCTTGTCATGCCATCGCTTGGTCTTTTCCTTGTAATTGTAGCATTTTTCCTAATCCGCGTTAGTTTGTAGAGGCCACCACAAGCGCTCTCGTGGTCTTGGGCTATTCTCAGCCTTGTTGGGCCGAAATGGGCTGTGTGGGGCCATTGGGCTCGTGGACCACACGGATAAAATGTATGTGATGTGGTAAGTGTTGTTGGACTATGACGTTTGCATAGCTAGGGCTGTATGGGTCTCGATGGGTCAAAGTAGGCCGTGTAGGCCCAATAGGCTTGTGGGCACACACAGGTAAAATCCTCAGTAACTGATCACTAATAAGTTGGTTTATGAGGCTCACGATGCCATATGTGAATATGGACTAAATGGGCCACACGAGCATGTGGGCCCCACTTGGGCCTAATAGCAGGTTTTGGGCCCATATAAACTATTCTGGCCGTGTAAGTTATTTGAGTCACTTGAAGCGACGATAGACCTATTAGGAGGTCGTAATAAGTACCGAAACCCTAATATTTATAAAATGACTGTAATACCCCTGTAGGGTAGAATGATCGAAAAACCCCCATAGCGTAAAATGACCGTAATGCCCTCGTAAGGTAAAATGACCATAATGCTCCTGCAGGGTAAAATGACCGAAAACCCCCATAGGGTAAAATGATCATAATGCCCCCGTAGGGTAAAATAACCGTAATGCCCCTGTAGGGTAAAATGACCATAATGCCCGTGTAGGGTAAAATGACCAAAAAACCACCCCATAGGGTAAAATGACCGTAATACCCCTGTAGGGTAGAATGATCATAATGTCCCTGTAAGGTAAAATGATCGTAATACCCCTGTAGGGTAAAATAACCAAAAAGCCCCCATAGGGTAAAATAACCGTAATGCTTCTAGAGGGTAAATGGCTATTTTGCCCCTCGAGTGTAAATGATTGATTTGTCTGTGATGTAAATGATTGATTTGTCTATGATTTAAATGACTAATTTGTCTGTGATGTAAATGACTAATTTGTCTGTGATTGGTATGACTGGTTTGTCTGTGATTTGTATGACTGATTCTGAGCATGGCATTTTGCATACATGACATACTGTATGGTGTTAGGATACTGTTATGGAGGAAGTACTGTACTGGTGGCTCTGCCACAATCACTGTTATTGGTGGCTTGGCCACATATACTATTACGAGCAGCTTTGCAGCGATACTGTTGCTGGCAGCTTTGCTGCGATGCTACTGATGGCTTTGTGCCGATCATATTACCGTTACTGATGGCTGTGTGCTGATCATATCATTGCTACTGATGGCTTTGTGCTAATCATATTACAGTATTTATGGCTTGTAGCTATTCTGTTTATAGCTTATAGCTATCCTATTTACGGCTCTTAGCTATTTTGTTTATAGCTTATAGCTTATAGCTGCGATACTGATTAGTGACGGAACCGGTGCTGATATTGGTCTGTTGGCTGGGTGGGTCGATTTTATCCCTACATAGTATGTTGGTTGGTATAGGTGGTGTGTTGGCTAGATTGGGATGAGTTGCATGATTACATTGTTGCATTTCTATTACTGATTCTGTCACTGTATTGGGCTTAGGCCTACATGTATTCTGTTTCTGATTTTGATACTGTAATGGGCTAAGGCCCACACTACACTTTTACTATTGTGGGCTAAAGTCACATTGTTCTGTTACTGAAAAGGGCTCAGGCCCAGACTGTTACTACTTAATTATTGACTGAATGATAGGGGATTACACATTGAATTTTCGTAAACTCACCCTTTCCTTTTAACTATACAGTTAATCCTCAGCCATAGGCGATTTGGTGCTGCGAGGGACTTGGAGGTGGCCACACAACTGCAGCTGTTCTACACTTGCTTTTATTTAAATTTAAAATTGTGTTGGGTTTTTTTTATGTAATAAGGCCATTTATGTTTGTTTAAATTTTTAATTGGGCTTTTGCTTACTTATTTTAAACTGCTAGTTTAGGAGAAGACGAATTTTTGAAAAAATTATTATTTTCAAAAACACGAAATTTTAAACATTAGAGTTTTCAAAAGCTTCCGTGATTTTAGATCAACCTATTATAACAATAGTAGATAACAAGGCAAACATTTTGATTAGTTGATTCGTTAAATAATAACAAAAGTTTTTTAAACTTAGAAACGAAATTTTTACCAACAAGTCTAATTTTTGAATGACACTTCAATATGACACGCTAGATTTGACCAAAACGTCTAGGCCAGGTTTTGGATGTTACAAAAATTGTGGGCGTCTTTGAATAGTGTCAGCCAGTAGAATCCTTGTTTGAGAACTTTAGCATCAGTTCTTATACCATCGAAATAACCTCCATAAGGAGCATCATAACAATGCTTCAGGATTGAAAGCATCTCCTTTTCTGGAACACAACTTCAAATAATGTTGTCATTGCATACCTTGAATAAATACGACTCGTTCTAATGATACTTCACCACATCACGAAGAAATCTTTCTTTTTTATGGCTAGTGACACCTAATGGAAGTTTTCTACACACTAGATAATTAACAAAATTCGCAAACTCTTCAGAAAGTACTATGCTTTGGTCATTGAATTCTTCCTCGATTAGATAATCTAGCACATCAATAGTATGACATTGTTATTTGCTTGAATAGATTTAGAAACACTGAATGTGACTTTCTTATCATTAAGTTGCATGGTTTTATCACCTTTGTAAACATCAATCAGAGTTTGGTCGGTGGCTAAAAATGGTAGTCTTAAGATTATGGGAACCTTCTTGTCTCCCTCGCAGTCAAGTATGATAAAATCAGCCGAAAAAACAAATTTATCCACACGAACTAAGATGTCTTTTATTTTCCCTTCAGGTTAAGCCAATGATAGATCGACTAGTTGTAATGTCACTGTAGTAGATTTCATGTGACCAATTCCTAACTTTCTGAAAGTGGATAGTGACATTAGGTTAATGTTAGCTCCCAAGTCGCATAAAGCCTTTCCCAAATAATGATTGCCAATTGAACATGGGATGGTAAAGCTCTTATGATCTTTCAATTTAGGGGGCAACTTGTTTGTCAAAACAACACTACAGCCTTCTATGAGTGCAATAGTTTCAATACCAAAGAGGTTCTTCTTCTTGGACAAGAGGTCTTTCATAAATTTCCCATAACTTGGAATTTGTATCAGAGCATCCACTAAAGGAATGTTGATCTGCAATTGCTTCAGTATGTCCAGGAGCTGTTGATACTACTTGTCATGCTCATTCTTCTTAAATCTTTGTGGGAAGGGTAAAGATAGATATATATTTGTTTGCGCCGACACCTTTGATTGCATCGACAGTTTTGAAGGTCTAAGATTAGGTATATGAGTGACAATTTGTGGAACTTCTTTGTCTGATGCATCGACAAATTCTTTTGATTCAACCTTTTCACAAGTGATCACTCCATTCGTATCTTAAGGTGCTATAGTAGAGTCAATAAACGGTTCGTTAGTTTATTTACCACTCTTAAGAGTGATAGCTTTACAATGTTCTTTCCCCTTCGGACTAGGATTTTTTGTGCCACTAGGTAATGAACCTAGTGGGTGAGTGTTCAAATTTGAAGCAAGGTGTCCTAGTTGTGCTTCTAATGCTTGAATGGAAGATGAATTCCCTTGTACGATAGCTTCCGTGCGAGTAATATTCTCCCACATTAACGCCTCAAGAGTTTCTAATAGGTTAGAAGTAAAAGCTTAAGTGTATGGTTGTTGTTGATGTCCTTGAACATGTTGATTTGGTGGTGAAGAGTGTTGTGGCTGCATCAGGTTATGGTGTGGATGTGTTTGGCCTTATTGTGGATGCATCTGAGTGTGCTGATTATAGTTCTGCTATTGTTGATTGTAGTTCCCTTGCCTAGGATTATAAATACTCTGGGTAGATGTATTCTCATATCTGAATGTCGCAGCATTTTGTTTAGCATTATGAGTTCCCCAAAACTGTTGGTTGCATACAGAGTTGTTGTAAGAATTTCCATAAGAATTGTTGTGGATGTTACTAATGTAACAGGCATTCTCTGCATGTTGCAGCCAATCTTCATAGCTATGGTTGTCACTACAAATCTCACAACAAAAGGTAGGAACATCAACTTGCAGAGCGACTTGTATAGGTGCAACACCACTAGTCCCTTGCATATTTTTAATCATGTTTTTGAGAGAAGAAACTTGAGCACTTAGTGCGATTATTGCATCCAATTCAATAACTCCTGGAGAAGTTTTGCTTGTCCAGTTTCAGAGATAGGGTATTGATAGTCATTCTGAGCAATTCTCTCAAGGATTCTCACAGCATCATTATAAGTACAATCCAACAAAGGTCTATTGGTTGATGCATGGACAAGATTCCTTGTATGTGAATTCAACCCATAATAAAAAATCTCAATTTGTGTTTCTGGTTGAATGTCGTGCATGGGACAACGTCGAAGTAAAGATTTATAACGTTCCCATGTGGTGTGAAGATTCTTATCATCTAGCTGATAATTAGCAGTAATATCATTTTGAAGACGAGCATTCATTATCAACAGGTTAAATCAGAAAACAAACTATGTTCCTAATGCATCCCAAGAAGTAATTAATCTGGCAGGTAGTCTAAAAAACCAAGTACGAGCTCTACCCTGGAAGGAATAAGGAAATAATTGCATCTTCAAGGCATCATCAGGAATGCCTTGTTAGCTAAAAGAAGCACAGTTCAATAAAAAGGATTTAAGATGTTCTCTCGCATCTTCGTGTGGCAATCTAGCATATTGTCCATTAGAATTCATCATTTGAAACATTACTGCCTTGAGTTAAAAATTCCAAGCTTGGATTGCTGGCGTAACAATTCCTTGTTGTAAATCGTCCAAACCATGTACTATAAAATCTCGTATAGTCCTATTTTGTATGAGGGCATCTTGTGGCAACAATGAGTTATTAACATTTTACTGTTGCATTGGGGGTAAGCCTGCATTGTTCCCTGGTAGAGCCATATTTCTTTGTTTTTGAAGTCTACTCTGAACAATCCTTTCAATTTTTGGATTAAAATTTGTAAGAAAATCTAAATTTCTTCGGGTCATAAAAAACCTAAATTGAAGTTAAAGAAATAGCAACAAAGAAAAACCAGTTCGTGAAAACTAAATATTATATGAGGAAAATAAAGTCCAAAAACACACAGAAACAAAAATAAAAATCAAACAAATGCCATCTCCGGCAACAGTGCCAAAAACTTGATCGATTGTTTAACGTCACAGCAATAATGTGCAAGCGTACACTGCCGATGCAAGTATAGTAGACAGATGTAAGTCTGTCAGATATCGATCCCACATGGATGGTAGTCTTTTATCTATTAATGTCGGTGCAATAAATAGATATAAATAATATAAATTGTGAGGATAGTTATCAATGCAATAACTTGAAAACAATAAAATAAAATATGATAATGATAAACTGGGATCCAAACATGAATCTTCAGAAGAATAATAAATGCTCACAAGGTATAAAAGTGTAGGTGATTGTCGAGGCAATAAAATTCAATGTAAATCTTACCCAGCGTTACTCATCTATTTAATCTGAGACTTAAACATGCATATTAACCTCACCTTCCGATGATGGAAATACGACACTATTAAGAACAAGTGGACTAAATTCCTCTAATCCTCACTCAACTTTCATTGAAATGCTTGTTGGCTCAAAATATCACTGCACTTTCCAATGTTAGTGACTGCAATAACTCTTCCGTGTTAAAAAACATTCAAATCCCATGATTAAACAATAAAAGCAAGATTAAATAAGATAACATTCCACCAAGAAATCATCAGTACTTCCATAGAATTAGAAATCAGAGAGTAATCACCACCATTTAGAAAGAAATAAGAAAGAATCGAGTGGAGAATTCTATTCCTATACAACTCGACAGAATCTCTCTATTCCCTCTTGTCTTGCACTTAGATCTCCTTGTCAGGAGCTAGTTTGCATCCAATTTTCACATTGGCTCACCCGTGAGTGGCTTAACCTGTCATGGCTACAAGCTTCAAGGTAGGATGATGAAGATGATGATGGAGAAAAGAAAACTCCTTTTTTTGTTCTCACGTCCACCTTTTATGTCCTCCTCCAACAGTAAAGGTGTCATTTCCTCAAAATTATTCTATCCTTGTACGTACAGGTTGGTTATAACAGACTAGATAACTTACGCAATTTTGGTTTCATCCTGATAGCTGTCAAGTGTGGTGACAATTCTAAACACAATCTGGGATTAACTCATGCAAAGACATTAATGCAATAAGATAGCAAAATTAAGGATAAAATAGGCTAGGATTCACTGAGTTATAAAATGAAATTTACTAAACTGAAAATGCTAAAATTTATGCTAAGGATAACTAAATGGGAACAATTTAACCAATAAGTAAGGGGAAAAACCTATGTCCTTTCTAATGCTATCACCCATTCATGCAACAATTTCACATTAAATCCTTGAAATTTTATTATTTTAACAAATTAGTCCCTAATTGATAAATTCATCAAAAATCACATAACTAAATACTTTTAATTATAAATCAACATTCCAAATCCATCATCTAACATAAAACATTACAAGATTCATCAATGGCAACATTCAAAATCTTAAACAGTTTCAAAACCGAAAGTACAGGCTAGCTAGACCAAGTTTCAACGATCTCGAAAACATCAAAATTATTAGAAACGAGTAACTAAAGGACTTACATGCACACAACGAAACATGGCCGAACCTCACTTCACCATAGCCTTGGCTTTCGGTTGAAACAAAGAAAGCTTAATGTTTAAGATGGCCACTTTTGATTTATTCATACCTCATTAACCTTTTTAGTTAATTAATAATAATAAATTAACTTACAAAACATAAAAAATTAAAACGTTTTAAAGCATCCAACCGTCCCACTATCTTAGGTATGAGTAAATTACCCATTAAGGACATTCAACTGTAATTCTTTAAGCAATTAACACTTTTAAACTAATAGCGATTGATTTTTTCAACTTTTACAAGTAAGTCCTTTTTAATTAATTAACCATAGAAACGTTAAAATTTTTCAACCTAACTTTAATACCACCTTAGTGACACTCTGTAAATATTTATAAAAATATTTATGGCTTGGTTTATAGAAACGAGGCCTTGATACCTCCTCTTCTAAAACCACTTGACCTTACAGTCATACCAATTGAACTTAATAAATCGCTTATATAACATAATTTATCAAATCAAAAACCTTTTTAAAACCATATATGACTCGTAAATATTAAATAATAATATTTATGAACCTACTCATCAAATTTGGTGGCCCCGAAACCACTATTTTTGACACCACTGAAAAACGGGCTGTTACAACTCTCCTCCCTTACGAAAATTTCGTCCTCAAAATTTCTCACCTAACACAAGCTATCAAGTAAAGTATTTCTATCACCTTATTAATTGTAACTCATAGATAAGTCAATAATAACTAATTTCGATTCAGAACTCGTATCAGAAGTCGCATCAGAACTTGATATTAGTTCTGAACTTAACTGAACATCTATGATGTTCTTCTATCATAACTTATCATTAATAGTATAACTACCGAGAAATTCCCAGTGATCTTCTGTCGAAACATAACCGAGAAACCCAGATTATCAAAGATTAACTGATGCTTTTAACATATTTGTATCTGTAACTTTCAACTGATATATGTTCCCTTTTTCTAGAAAGCGTCAAGCAATATCATTTACACAAGCGCGACAACTTTAACTATCAAGAAGACTTTAACTCCTAATAATATTTCCCGATTATAGCTTATCTGATACATATATTTCTATACTATGTCTTCTAGAATATGAATTTTTCATTTAGACTGTCTGTCTATTTACCCATAAATCCCAAACTTTATTCCCGGACCTAAAGATAAACTCAAATATGAACAAATTTTATTAACTTTCCAAATGAATAAACCATTTCTGAATAACACAATTGAGTCGATCTATCAATTGAATAATAACATTTCAGAATAATTCTTTCTTCTTGTTGTCAAGTAATCTAGATATATTGTCTATCATAATTCTGTCAGAATACCAATTGAAGATCACCACAAACTGCATTAACTCAAATGAAACATGACATCCCGTTTTAACTCGTTGACATAAATCGAGATTACCTAAGGAATGAGAACCAATATACAAGTTTGAGCTTGATCTTCCACTATCTACACTTTTGTCGCTGCCTACCCCTCCATGAAAGCTAGAAAGGGAATATAATAAAGCTATTTCAATTATTAACATCAAGCTTTGAACCACATCAGAGCCACAACCATCAGATAGATTAAAACCATAGTGCTATAATTAGACCGACTTTTCAACCGTATACATTGAACAATACCTCAACATCAATTGTATATTTCAAAACAAAAGAGAAAAACCTAATGAAGTTTCAGTAACAACCAGTGCAGAAATACAACCTCTAAAACCCTGAGATTTGTATCACCGTTCTCCCATAATTGGACCAGGGATCATAACCGTAATAGATATAATTATCTCCGGCCAATGAATATCCTTTACAGATGAACCATGTTTGGTATATTAAACAATAAGAATGATAAGAAAACCGAGATAATGAAATCCAAAATTTGAAGCTATACTGAAATTCTGAGAATACAACCCATATTGAATGAGAAAGAGCTCGATGATTCCTTAGAGAAAATCCAGAAGAGGAACACCGCTCATACGCACTGGAATTAGTTGTGACAGAGACAACATAATTTGCATATATATAAAGAAGAGCAACAACCAGTATAAACAAAATAATAGCATCATATGAGTTTTATCGTCAAATTTTCTATTAAACATAATGGAATAGAATGCCAAACAAAGATAGAGTAATGCCAATCATAAATCAACTAGCCTCAAAATTTTTCCGTCAAACATTATGGTTAGATAGTGTTCTCATATGATAACAATCACATTTGAAGATGAACATTTGCATATATTTCTGAAAATAAAAGAACATATAAAATACCCCAAAGATACTTTCATAAGATATTCGACTGTAATCACTACATTCAAATATCTTTTTGATTCAAACATTATTCCACTGACTACTACAGTCATCAATAATCCCACATTATCCCGTTTCACTAAAGAAATCAATTCTGAGAAAAAACTTCGGTTAAAATATTCTTTAGATACCATACCTAAATGAGTCGATTATTCACGAATAACTTATTCTTTAATGACGAAGTTACGTATCCCGAATGATCTTCAGAAAAATCTAACATCTCTTTTAGAACTCTCTTTACTTGCTAAACCATTCTCGGTTTTGACCGTATTATTATTCATTCAGCCATTGAACTCTTCGATTTCATACTTGTGGGCTTAATCACCACACATCTTGTGAATTTCGTTGTATAAAATTTTGAGGATGAGGGGGTGAAGGTCGTAAAGCCTCTAAATTTGGCTCTCATATAAATACACATAACATAAATATCAACATTAGCATACATTATAAAACATTTATTCATACCTTTACGAGTTCCGACTAATCATAAACAACATTTTTACTTAGATGCTTAAGTATCGCATTCATCATTATTGGAATTACCTCAGTTGCAAAACATCTTTGTCTAAAAATGAAACAAATCTCATCAACATCGGGAGATATCACACTATCACAGGGTATATAATGACATGTATTTCTAGACTTTACACATGCTACATTCAGTCTGAGAACTAACTAAACCTTAACTCTGGTACCAATAAATGTAAAACCTTTAACCCGTATCTATTGCTAGGATAAGGTTACAGAGCATAACCAAAGTTTACATTTCAAAACTATCAAAAATATAAATCATTTACTTCATAATATCAATCATAGCAACTTCCATCAATAATATACAAATTGTCCCTTATACGAGCCCTCGAGGCCTTAAAAACACATTAGAAACAATTAGAGACTAAATTGGAAATATCTAGAATCTTTCTGGAAAAGATCAAAATTTTAAAACTGTAGGGCTCACATGGTTGAGAGACACGCTTGTGTCTCAGGCCGTGTGGACATTCGAAGCAGGGACACACAACCGTGTCCCAGCTTGTGTCCATGCCCTAACTTGGGTCACACGGCCAAGCCACACACCCATGTCCTAGGCTGTGTACCCTTCGAAATGGCCTCACACACTCATGTGACAGGCCGTGTAACAGCCTAACTTGCAACCCTTTGAATGTTACAGGGGACACACGGCTGTGTTGCCTTATAGTGTGTCACACATGACTGAGACACACACTCGTGTCTTTGCCCGTATGGACAGAAAATAGGCCACTTTCAAGCCATTTTTCTCATCCAAACATGCATCCACCTACAACCAATTTTCCACATATAATCAAGCACTCCAAACTACACCAAACCATGCTATAACAAACTATCCAATTAAGGTACATAAGCATACAACCAATGTGGCCAAAAGGAACCTTAATTACAACCATTAAACATGTATATCCATATATATAAATTTTCCTAAAGTTCAACTAACTTATAACTAAACTTATGTTATAACTTACCACTTTGTTTACCTATCAAATTGCACACCAAAAGTACCAAATATTCCATTTAACATTTAGCGTCATAAGTGATAAATACTAACTAAGTTTCTTAATACCAAAATGACCATGTTCAACTTCCATCATCTAAGCATCATAAAGACTATAAAGTCATCCGTCAAAAGGCCACATACATATATCCACATAACAACCAAAACACCATACCTGTCTAAATTTAACCAATTATCACTTAACTTGTTTCCATGCCAAAACAGAACATAACTAATACATAACCACCATACCATATTATATTCATGCCATATCTAGCTCAAAACCTTTCCAAAGCATACCATATCTTGTCCATGTTGAGGTCAATTCATCATATATATCACTTTGGCCATTCAAACATGCTTTAACACATTTCAAATTAACACATATCAACAAGGCACCAAATGTACCAAGGCTACATCACCCAAAACAACAAATACATGCCAAACACACCAACTAACATTTATCTAATCATCAACCACAAGCTCACCTATACATGCCGTTATAATTGTCGGATAGTGTGATAGATCTACGACTACCTTCCAACCAGATCAAGCTTCCGATAATCTAAAAAAGTAAAGGAAATACAACTACATAAGCAATGAATGCTTAGTAAGCTCGTATAAACTTTAGTCATATCAACCCATTTCAAATATGAGCATACTATTTGAATACCTTTCCACACCCGTTTCATATGCATAACACACAAGACATAAGCATATCATCAACCATAGCCATAAGCTAGTGCATTTAAACATAACTCTTTTGGAATTAATCGCATGATAAACCATTTCAGAAGAAATTACATAATCTAAACCTTACCATTCTTTCATGAACTCAAACATATTTCCATTTGGGCACATACCATTATAATGCATAACCTACAAATTAACATGGCATGATCCAACCAAATCTTGGCCAAAGTCTAAGCATTCACACCAAACATGTTAGCATACATGATATAAATCATATGCACATTAACATGAATAGCCATTTGATCTTAACATGTATCATTTGAATCTATTACTCATCTTAACTTACATAATTTCCATATATCACCATATCAAGGATATTCATATAGTTTCATGTCTTAAGTCATATCATTTCCTTTACCATTTCATTTGAATAACATATAAGACATAAACATAGCATCATTTAAATCATACTTTTCATAATCATAAATGTTCTTACTTGAATCATCGATACATCATACCTTTCTATAATTGTTGTAGTGAAATCAATCGAAACCATTACCGATTCATCCCTTTACATGCCTGTTGAACCACTTAGAATAATACCAGATATGCGAGAAATCTTACAGAAAGTGTGCTAAATATATAGTCATAGCCCACACGAGCTGTAAAATGGGTCTGCCGACACAAGCTGTCGGTTGGAATGTAAGCTACGCGATGCTGCTCACACAAGCTATCAAGTATCTGTAACTAATGTCGGACCTCAACCCTTAGTAGGACATTTAGTAGTAGCACCTGAAACACGGTAACTTGGGTCTGCTCAACCCTTAGTAGGACATTTAATACTAGCACCCGAAACATGGTAACTTGGGTCTGCTCAAACAAGCTATCAGTCGGAACATAGCTACATGGTGCTGCCCACACAAGCTGTCAAGTAACCGCAACACATGCCAGAATCTCAGCCATCGGTAGGACATTCAGGACTAACACCCGAAACATGGTAACCCTAATGACATGTCATTTGTATCCTATATATTCCTAAGGTTCAAACTGGACTTGGTAGTCGTCGTACGTCGTTGAATTTCCATCGTTTCATTACAAGATAAATTGTATAATAACATATATATATCGATTCATTTCCAATAAAATTCATATAATACCATTCAATTTAATCAACAGTATACATAGTACAATTCATACGAACTTACCTGGCTAAATTGCAGAAATACCAAAGTTAAGGGGCATAATTGCAGAAATACCTAAGATTTTCCACCCGATCTTGATCTAAATTAATAAGTTCATTCTATTAATTTAGAAAATAAAACAATTAATTTTATGCAATTTAGTTATTTTTGACATTTTAACAAAATTTCCCATAAAATTTTACTTTTATTCAATTTAGTCCCTGAGTCCAAAACATGCAAATTAACAATTTTTACCCAAAATTGAGCTTAGTCAAATGTTCATGCTATCTAAAAAAACTCATTCATGTAACAATTTCACATTAAATCCTTGAAATTTTATTATTTTAATAAATTAGTCCCTAATCAATAAATTTATCAAAAATCACTTATGAAAATACTTTTAATTATAAATCAACATTCCAAATTCATCAACTAACATAAAAAATTACAAGATTCACCAATGGCAACATTCAAAATCTTTAACAATTTCAAAATCGAAGGTACAGTCTAGCTGGACCTAGTTGCAACAATCTCAAAAACATCAAAATTATTAGAAACGGGTAGCTAAAGGATTTACATGCACACAACGAGACATGGTCGAACCTCACTTCACCATAGCCATGGCTTTCAGTTGAAATAGAGAAAGCTTAATGTTGAAGATGGCCACTTTTTATTTATTCATACTTTATTAGCCTTTTTACTTAATTAATAAAAAATTAACTTATAAAACATATAAAATTAAAAGGTTTTAAAGCATCCAACCGTCCCACTATCTTAGGTATTGGTAAATTACCCATTAAGCCATCCAACTATAATTCTTTAAGCAATTAACACCATTAAACTAATAGCAATCGACTTTTTCAACTTTTACGATTTAGTTCTTTTTAATTAATTAACCATCGAAACATTAAAATTTTTCAACGAAACTTTAATACCACATTAATAACACTCCGTAAATATTTATAAAAATATTTACAGCTCAATTTATAGAAATGAGGACTCAATACCTCATTTTCTAAAACCAATTGACCTTGGGGTCATACCACTTAAACTTAATAAATCACTGATATAACATACTTTATCAAATCAAAAACCTTAAGCTTAGTAGCTAACTGACCCATATGGTTTTCCATATTCTTCAATCTTGTTGTTTGGCTTTGGATCATTGCTGCTTGACTTTGGATCAAGGCATCATTTTTCCCCATGTATGCTTCAACAAGTCCTCCAAAATGTTCAATGATTAAGCTTGGGGTGGTTTTGGGGCTTGTTGGTTAAACCCTTGGGTTTGGTTGGGTCTATGCTGTATTTGATTGTTGTTCAGTCCATTTCCTTGGTTACTTCAAGAAATGATTGAATGGTTCCACCATGAAGAATTGTAGAAGTTGGACTGCGGTCCTTGTCCACTTTTATTTTGATATTGGTTCCTTAAGTAACAAACTGATTCATGATTTGAAGGGCAATTCTTGAAAGAATGACCATCCCCATAGCATACATAAGAAATAACATCATACTAACTTGGTGATTGAGCTACAAAATTATTTAAACCATTAGTGGTAAACTATTTTAACATAAAGGAAATAGAATATACCTAAGCAGAGAGTGAAGTTAGTGTGTCGACTTCATGCACTCTGGCTACATGTCTTTCTGAAACTACTCGATTCATTAACCATTGGTAGTTATTACTTGCAATCCTTTCAATGATCTTGTAAGCCTCATTATAAGACTTAAATAAAATCACACCATTCATAGAAGCATCCACCATTAATCTTGTATGTGGGTTGAGACCATTATAAAATGTTTCTAATTAGATAAAATGAGGAATCTCATGATGAGGACATTTACGAAGTAATTCCTTCAATCTTTCCAATGCCTCATACAAAGATTCATCATCCATTTCTTAGAAAGTTGTTATTTCATTACGCAACTTTGTGGTCTTACTTGGTTGAAAGTATTTTACCAAAAACCTTTCTGCTAATTCTTTCCAATTAGATATTGAACTTGGTGGTAATGAATTCAGCCATGCTCGTGCTCGATCTCACAACAAGTACTAAAATAGTTTCAACCTCAGTGCATCTTCAATCACACCAGCTAACTCAAATAGATCATTTCATCTATAAATAATCGAAGGTGTAAGTGTGGATCTTCTATGCGCATACCACTAAACTAGCCTACCGTTTGGAGCATTTGAAACATCACTGGTTTCAACTCGAATTGGGGTGCCTCGATATCTGACCTTCTAATTCCTGAATTTAAATCATTGAAGAGTGGCTCAGCGTATTGCCTGATGGCATGATCCTTATCATAAACAATAAGGATTGGGTTGTGCACTTGATTGTCTCCATTACCTTGTCTATTGTTCTGATTTCTATGTTCTATCTCGACTTGTCTTTGAACAGATCTCTCGTGTCGTTTTTGTCTAAAATTCTGCTCAATTTCAAGGTCAACGGGTAATAAATCAATGATTCAATCTATGCTCATAAAACACCTGATAAATAAATCATAAATAAAGAATAAAGAATAAAGAATAAATTAGTAGAGCTAGAAATAAAATAAAATAAGAAGCAAAATGTAAAAATAATTTCACAAAGATTGTGTAATACCCTAACCCGAATCTGTCACCAGAACTGGGTTATGGAGTATGAAAAAAGTTTACAATTTAAACGAATAGAAAAATTCAAACATTTCATAACATATAGCATCCATGTCAAAAACCAATCATAATCATGCGTATTGTTCCTAATACGAGCCCTCGAGGCCCAAAATGCACTTTATAAACAAATCGGGACTAAATTGGAAACTCAAAATATATTTCGAAAATATTTAAAATTTTCAAAGCTGTAAGGGTCACAAGGTCGTGTGACTCACACGACCAAGAGACACGCCCGTGTGTGCATTCTAAATAGGGACACACAGCCGTATCCCAGCCCGTGTCCATACCCGTGTAACTTACTAACTTGTGCCACATGACCAAGCCACTCTCCCGTGTGCTAGGCCGTTTAAGCATACTAACTTGCACTCTATAAACGATACAGGGGACACACGACCGTGTCATAGGGCCATGTGTCACACACTGCTGAGACACATGCTCGTGTCTCTGCCAGCGTGGAAGAAAATAGACCATTTTACAAGACATATTTCTCACCGAATTTGGCATCCACCTACACTCAACATTTTTCATATACACAAGTCATAATTAGTCATTCAAAACAAGTCAAAATCAAGCCTTAAACATGTAAATTCATCACATACAACCAATATACCCTTAGGCACCTCAAATGACAATATGCAAACATGTAAACCCTGTATCAGAATTTACCTAAGTGACCAAAATACATATATGCATAATTGTACCAAAACCTATCATGTAGGTCACTTATCAAACTCACCCATTTGGTACCCAAAATACCAATTCTAGCTAACATCAATATATCTAGAAGTTTTCCTTAACAAAGCACTATATCACACCAAGGTATATAACATATCTTATATGCATATTAAAGCCACATTTTACTTTCCATCATTCTACCATATCAAATACACATCAAATATGATAAGGTCACATATATATACACATCAAAATATACCAAACACAAGCCATATAAGTGACTAATCTCAACAAAACACTTATATGCCAACATTGGCCAAATTAAGCTATACATGCCATTATAACTGAAATTAAATAATCGAAAGTACCAAAAGAGCAATGGATAGTGTGATGTAGCTCTAACAAGCTTCCAACCCAAACGAGGTTCTGAATCACTATAAAACACAAAAAATAACATAGAGTAAGCATTTAAGCTTAGTAAGTTCGTATAACATACAATTTAACTTACCATTTAGTCACATTTAAGGTAAGCATACAAAGCATATCCAAACTCAATTTGGCCAAAAGCCTAAACACATATCCTCATCAACCATGTTAGTCATGTAGTTCATATCAATATCAAGAAACATGTATGTGCTCAATAATAATAAAACTTCCATGTACATATAATTTCTACATCATGTATCTATATATCATGTACAAACCATTTTCATATATCTTATGTAAATACCTGTGGCAGTTTGTATTAAACTCATGCAATCTCGTAATAGAACAATGCCCATTGAACCATTTAGGATATCGTTGGATATGTGGGTAGTACACACGAGGTGTACTGAACTGTAATTCGTCAATTCATGTACATGTATGCTCATACGAGATATAAACGATAAGCTCCTCCGAGCTGAATAAAAGTAAGCTAATTCGAGTTGAATAAAAGTAAGCTCATATGAGCTGAATAATGGTAAGCTCATAAGAGCTAAAATCGGTAACCCTAATGACATGTCATTTGTATCCTACGAATTCTTAATGCTCAAACGGGACTCAGAAATCGTCGTACATCGTCGGATATGCGATCGGTATTTATATATATTGATTACACACTTCACAAACATATAATTCAATTTAAAACATATAAATGTACAATTTAATTACACGAACT
>CM025248.1:16401241-16416318 GCA_013677275.1 Gossypium schwendimanii
AAAATTAACTATAAAATTAATTAAAATTCATCATGTTCATATTTTTAACATAATTTAATTATTTTATTATATTTAATTACTTTTCAACAAGAATTTAACCGAAATAACATGATTTTAAGTTAAAAAGGGCATGTAAAAATACATAAATTTTCGTGTTTCCAATAGCTGGTGAGCTTTGAATTCCTTTGCTTGTGTAATAGTTCCATTGTTGTCACAAGGAAGTCCTATAGCATCTGATATGCTAGGCACAACCCCTAGTTTAAATATAAACTTCTTGATCTGAATAGCCTCTTTTGTAACCTCATTAGCTACAATATATTCGGCCCCAGTTGTGCAATCATTTGTATCTTTCTTTGACATTTTCAAGCTCACAACGCTACCATTAAGGCAAAACACAAAACTCGATTGTGATCGTGAATCATCCTTTTCAGTTTGGAAACTAGCATCAAAGTAACCTTTCACATCGAACTCTTCCTCACCTCCATATATGAGGAATGTATCCTTAGTCCTTCTTAAGAACTTAAGGATATTTTTTAACTACAACATATGACTTTCACCGGGATTTACTTGGTACTGACTCATCATGCTTAAAGCATATGATACATCTAGATGAGTACATAGCATGACATACATGATAGATCCAATAGTTGAAGCATATGGAATCTTACTCTTACATTCCCTCACTTGTGAAGTTGAAGGACACATTTCCTTCGAGATTGAAATACCATGTCTCATAGGTAGAAATCCTTTCTTAGATTCTTTCAAACTAAACCTTTTTAGTACTTTATCTATATATGTACTTTGGCTTAGACCTATAAGTCATCTTGATCTATCTCTATAGATTTTGACTCTTAATATGTATGTAGCCTCGCCCATGTCCTTCATAGAAAAACAACTTTCTAACCTAGTCTTAACAGACTGTAGGGTAGGTATGTCATTTCCTATGATAAGTATGTCATCTACATACAGTACCAAGAATACAATAATACTCCCACTAATTTTCTTGTATACACAAGACTCATCTTCACTTTTAATAAAACCAAACTATTTGATCGCATCATTAAAATGAAGATTCCAAACTCGAGAATCTTACTTTAATCCATAAATTGATGTTTGTAGCTTGCATATCTTACAAGCATCTTTTGGATCGACAAATTCTTCAGGTTGTGTCATGTACACATCCTCTTCTAGTTTCCCATTAAAGAAAGTTGTTTTGACGTCCATCTACCAAATTTCATGAAATACAACTATTGCAAGTAAGATTCGGATGGATTCAAACATAACAATAGGAGAAAATGTTTCATCATAGTCAATACCATGAACTTGGCAAAAACCTTTAGCAAATAATCGTCCTTTGTATGTTTACATATTACCATCCATGTCAGTTTTCTTGTTGAAAACCCACTTGCATGCTATGTGCTTAACCCTTTTAGGTGGGTAGACCAAGATCCTTACTTGGTTTTCTAACATGGAATCCATCTCAGACCTCATGGTCTCAAGCCATTTCTCAGAATCTGGGCTTGCCACCCTTCTTGATAAGTCCTATGCTCATCTTAATCAAGAAGTAGAATGTCACCATGTGTTGTAATGAGAAATCCATATCAATTTGGTATATGACATTCTCTTAAGGATCTTCTCGATAATTATGTTTCCAAAATAGTTTATTCTTCCGCAACAACTTGTGGAACCTGTTGTTGTTCAATCTTTGGTTTAGTGATCTATTGTTGTTCTCGAACTTCTTCGAGTTATATTCTTTTATCACTTCCTTTTCTAGAGACAAACTCTGTTTCAAGGAAGACTCCTGTCCGAGCAACAAACACTTTATTCATGGTAGGATTAAAGACACCGAGGCAATACTGGGATAAAGCTCAATACCGAACTCAACTTCTCTATCCGACAGTATGCTAGGCAACTCCTTAAGAAACACATCCTAAAAATCACAGACAACCCGAATCTCATCCAACCTTATCTCCTTACTATCAGCATTTAGAACATAGGCTAGATAAGCTTCGCAACCTTTCCTGACCAACTTCTCAGCACAAAGCAAAGAAACAACATTCGACAACAACTCAAATTTCTTACCACCAACAACTTTTGAACCTCTAGCACCACATAGAGTCACCAACTTCACCTCGCAATCCACTTTAGCCCGATGCTCGGACAACCAATCCATGCCCAGAGTGATGTTGAAACCCTAAAATGGCAACTCAAGTAGATCAAGTAGAAACACTTGTCCCTGAACCATCAGAGGACAACGACGATAAACCTGATCCACTACTACACTATCACTTAAAGTGCTCTTAAAAGTAACACTTGCTCTAGATATTTCTACCAAAATCCCTAACTCTCTAGCAACATCTCTCAGGATAAACAACCTCATCGCACTAGATTCAGCTAATGCTAGTAGAGGAAAGACTGTAGCACAAAAGTATCTGCGATAACATCAACAACCTCTCTAGTTCGAGGCTCCCTCACTGCATAAACCCTAGCTAGACAACCACCACCATCTCAAGCAACACCATGCTGACCAGCACCTCTACAACCATCACATTTGCCACGGCCTCTCCCTAAAGCTGGAGCAAGTACAGCAGCAACAACAGGCTAATCGCATACAATAATTGCTCTCCTTGGATAGTCACTCACACAATGCTCCATCAAACCACAGACAAGACAAGCACTTGTCATCGTCCAGCACTCACCATCGTTATGTCAACTATAATGCTCACATATCGGCCTTGCAGTAATCCCCTGATTAGCAGGACTAGCCACAGCTCTCTCAGCCTGCGTATCCTAACCATGACCACTAGCAACACGTCATCAAGATCTACCGAAATGACTTTTCTTACCCTTATGACCAGAACCACTAGCAGCCTCAATCAACCTCTTACCAGCTCTAGACGAAGAAGCTTTGGGCTTCTCCCCCAAAGTCTCCTCTAACGCATGAGCCTTCTCAACTAACTTAGTTAAGACCTTGGTATTTTGAGTAATTAGATCATGCTTAATCTCACGATTCAGCCAGTACCTGAACTTCTTACAACGGTTCACCTCAAAAGACACCAACTCGGGAGCATATTGGCTCAATCGAACAAACTCAACCTTGTACTTGTCTACTGATAACGTACCCTGAACAAGATCCATAAACTCTCATCTCCTAGCCTCGAGATACTGCTCACCCATAAACTTCCTCTGAATGATGCTAAGAAGAAGTTCCAAGTTAGATGATCTGGCACAGTACCCCTCTCGATAGTCATCTACCATCTGTAAGCCTCGTCAGACAATAGTGATACAATACAACCTAACTTATCCTCATCAGAACAACCCATCTGACCGAGAATATGAACGACACCTTCCAAGCAATACTCTACACGTGTCAGATCACTGCCCACACCACGAAACTCTTTACGTCTAATAGCTCGTAAATGCTCCAGTGGCAAACCCTGACAAGCCGAAGTAGCGTTGGCATCAGCGAATGCTATACTACTCTTACCATCTCAGACATGAAGTGCCCAATGCGACCCATTTGAGCATCGTCCTATAGTAACACATCATCATCCATACTACCCCGATTACAACACAGAGGCATAACAACTATCGTATACTAAGGTAAGAGTAAGAAAAATGTACCAGAAGTGAGTAGCGGTAAGAGATCCAAGATTTAACTAATTACAATTCCTATAGGGCATTGTGTTTTCAATCCTACCCTAGAACAACTTATTTCACAAAGATCATACATAGTGAAAAATACAAATTTTTATATCAACACAAGCAAGCAAACATCACAATTCAAGATGATTAATATTCAAGCAACCTAACAAGTCTATTAGCCTATGATTTTAACCTAGGGCTCTAATACCAACAAATGTGACACCCCAAACCTAACTGGGATGAATCGACCCCAATTCGAAGCGTTATATTAGTCACCTAATTGACACTCCAACTAATGACCACCCAAGACACACCCTAACCTTATAACACCTCAATCTTATCTAATTATTAGTTATATATTAATGTGGAAGAAAATTATGAGCCAATTTTAAACTTTTCTTAGGTAATTTTGTCATTTCACCACCTACGATAAAACAGACCCAATTTTAGATCTAAATGTTTACCGACCTTCTCTTAGTCAATATTAGGGAAGCTTAAAAATTTTGGCTTAAATTGAGTTCATTTACTATGTCTAATTCAAGTTTTATTGTTAGGGACTAAATTGTAATAAATGCAAACTATCAAGACCTATTCTGAATTACAAATTAAGTGTGTTTCTATCGAATTTTACCTATTACAAGACTAATCCTAAAATTTTACCAAGTTTCTTTATAATCTTGGGCTATAATTAGATTAATCAATTTCCAGAACTAAATTGTAACTTAAATAAATTAGAATACCAACTTAAAAAGACAAATTCAAACCCCCAAAAACCTACACGGTTGTGTCCTCCATACCGTGTGTCATTAAATACCCGCGTTCATATCTAGAAGAACTATTTGACAGATCACACACGCCTATTTGATATCCCACACGTCCGTGTGAATGTCCCACATGCCTGTGTGTGATAGCTCTAGTTTCCACATGCCTGTGTCACTTACCCACATGCTCGTGTACAACCGCTCACACGCTCATGTGGACAGGTACACGCCCGTGTGAAAGTAGCTGCACCTATTTTTATGAAAAACTCTTTTTAAAATCTGATCTTGCATATTTTAATGGAAAATTAAACCCGATTTAACTATGATTAATTAACATATATATACATTGCACCTTCAATTGAATTTATGAACATCAATTAAGCTTTAATTAAATAGAATTAGACAATCAATTTCGTGCACATCAAACACTCAATAAGTAAAAAAAGTGGTGTACCTTAGTCACTAGTAAACCACTCCGTGGAAGCTTCATTTAAACAATCGTTTGTATAAATTTCATGCTTCATACACCATGTTATCAATCAACATGTTATCAATGACCATGTTATCAAGCAAAAAAACACCGTAAATCATTCAATAATTAGACTCAAACATGCCTTAAAATTATTATGAAACCATCCAAATAAAATGTCCAATGTCCAATGTCCAATTACAACCAAAATCAAACTAATTCCTAAGAGTTCCACAATTCCCAACTACAGTTTAAAAAATGTGTAATTAAGTCTCCACCAGGCCTAAATCTCTTTGAACTCTCTTGCTCGACTCCTCAACTCCTCAATCCTGATGATTATCTGCATGAAATGTGAGGTTGTGAGCTTTAAAAAGCTCAGTGAAAGATAATAAAAATGGTAAGTAAATTAACGTCAAATTCATGCTTACTTCACAACCAATCAATCACCAATTATCAACTAAAATAATGAAACTAGTCAATTAAATTTTCCATAAGCATTTTCAATATAAAAAATTAATTATTCATGGCTTTCCATCATCAATTGATGTAGCAAAAATCATACATAAATATATTTGCATACATTTCACATGGCTTAATCGGTTGATCATACATCGGATAAACAAATCTTTGAACTCATACAAATATCAAATACAGTCCACCAAGTTGAGTGGGTCGAAGCATGCGTTTCCTTATAACGGCTCAAATAACCCATTGAGTGGAGACTCATGCTCAACACTCCCTTATATACTCCAAACAAATCAGTTCACCTAGACCCATATGATTACAATGCCACAAATAATGGTCAGTACCCACAAATCTTATGGCATGCCAACTATAACCAATGGATTCACCATGCATGTTGCTAATATATTCAATCAAACATAGCATATAAATCAGTCATTATTATGCTCAATTTAATGTGATAGAATAATTATGTATCACATGTAACATAGCCATTTAACATCCAATTAAGTTAAGCAATTTATTTCCCAATTTCCCATATTCAATTGCCAATTGTAACACCAACATATCATGATCAAAAATTTTAGTACACATGCTTTAAATCAACCTTAAAATTAAACTAATTAAATAGCATAACACCACCCAAAAGCTTAATTACCATTTTTTTAATACAAATTCAATTTTTGCACATTTAATACCAATCTTGCAAAATTAGCCATTCAACCATAATTAATTAATTGAAACATTAATTAAGCTACTAATTAAACATAACTAAGAGTCAATTCACCAAATCTCCCTTAGAAACACTCACCACACAATTTTATTCTACCATAACAAGTGATCAACTAAGAAATTTCAAGCTTCAACTTTGGTTATCTCGGTCCTCTTCAAGACTTGAAGCTTCAACATAGGTAAAGTAGACATTACAACCTTTCCAATGCCATAATAAACATAAATTTTAATTAACTATGCTCATCGAAATTCTCTCACAAAGATACCTTATCGGATTTGTAACATCAAGTCGAAAACTCAATTCCTCACAAAATCAATCTCTCCAGCCCTCCTAATCACTTCCAAACATCAATACTAGACCAAATACATATATATTAGCATCAATTTCAAATTTAAATCAATTTCAAAAAAATCCAAAAAATAGGTTCATGAAGATAATGAAATTCAGATTTCTAAAAATTACCTCACAAATCATGTGCAATCTTGATAAATAAGACCAAAAATCTTTTAATATATCCATTTTAAGTTGGAACATCTATTGATTTGTGGATTTCCTCTCAAAGTTCAAGATCCACCATTAAAGCACCTTAAGCTTTTTAAGAAGATGACATTGACAAAAAAATCATGTAATTATCACTCAAATCATGTAAAAATGTTTTTAATATTCATAAAAACAAGTTTAGGATTGAATATTACCTTTGATTTGCTCTAAATTTGTTGATTGAAAATCTTGATTTAAGAAGCATGAGAAATTTTAGAATATTTTTGGCTACTTTTAAGAATAATTTTGGGTGAATTGAAAGAGTATTTTGAGAAGAAAATTGGTTGGATCTATTCTTTGATGATAGATCTTTAAAACCATGCAAAGAAAATGAAATTTATATCTCTCTAATTTGATGTAAATTGTGTGAAACATAGGGTACATGCATTGTGTTTAAAACTAAAATAACCCATTAGAAATTTAAAAATTGAGAAATTTGCCTAATGGCCACTCCCACATTTCCCTTACTTTACTATTTAATATTTTCCCTCCAAAATTCTGAATTTTAAGGTTTATTTGCCAAATAAGTTCTCCAAAATTTCTCTTATTTTATAATTAAATCTAATTTATTTAGTATTTCAATTTAACTCAAATTATCCTGAATAAAAATTATTTTAAAATTCTTTTTCGACTCGAATTAATTATTTTCACTAATAATTGTTTAATTACCTTAAAATTAATTTTCCAAAAATATTTTTTCGGATATTGTTTAATCGATTGTAGAAGAAATTAACCTCCTATATTAAATTAAAATTTACTAAAAACCCCATAAATTCCTAGTTTCACACTCAGAACCCAAAAAACATCCCCGAAACTACTAGACCCATTTTAGGGATATTACAATTCATGAGCACTCTTTTATCTCTTCTTTTTTGTTCTTTTATTTATCTTTCGTCAATCTAGCCAATTGATGTTTGTATGAATAATTTGATAGATTATTGTGCTTTATTCATATCTTGCATGGTTTGTTTATTGAATTAATTAATTCATTAAGTTGATTCATTAACAAAAGAATAAGGGTTCATAAGAAGATTAGTAGGTATAGATTACGTATTCCTAAACAACCGTGACATGATTGAGTACCCGATAATTCAGTGTATGCTCCATTGTGATTGTCTAGTCAAAGAATTTTGTGACGAGCTAAGCACCTATTACTGGTTAAAAAAATTAAGTTTAGATAAAAGACGAGTAAAGTAAATTAGGAGATACTAGCTATAGCCAAAATGTAGACATGAGCACTTAGGAATTTTGTTTTTAGAGTGAGATTTTCTACACTATCTTTGCTAAGCAAACCTTTGAAACTTGAATAACTTTTTAGACATAGAAGATTGTTCTTTAAATGGAATGATAGTACAAGGTGGTTATGTGCAATGGTAATTTTTGCGTTCATGCATATTTGCATGAGGAACAACAATGATTCAGGTTTGAGGGTGTGATAACTCTTGAAAAGAGTTATAATTCATACTTTTAGACTTGGTTAACTGCTTGTACTGAATTAAATTAGTTTCATTTTAGGTAATTGCATGATTATTTTTAGTTAATTCAGCATTGCATGGAAAGACTTGGGATGGTGATTACTTTAGCACTTTTAATTGTTGGTGGAAAGGATTTGTGGTGGTTGAATGATAGGTTTGAGGAAGAAAGATAGTAAAGGATGGAGATTTTCTTAGGCATTATGAGAGATTGTAATGGCAATGCTGGGGAAGAAAACAAAAAATACCCAGTAATCAATTAGAGCATTCAGTAGTTGGCCCCCCGCATACACCTGTAATGGAAAATATCCACCTCAAAATTAGGGAAATATCAATCATTGGCTTATAGATTTTACCCTAGAGGTGGATCCAAGTATAAAAGAAAAAAAGTGAGGTCTACCATGGAAAAGAGTGCAAGGTATGACTGATTGCAAATAAGGAGCTTCGAAAGAGGTCTTTTTGTGAGAATGAGGGTAACTTGAGCTACTAGGAGCTTGGGTGAAGACGCGCACCGGATGCCAAGTTAAGGGAATTCGTGTTCTGAACCCAGATTTTTCCTCTGTAATTTGTTCTAAATATGCTAATTTAAACTGTTATTGGGATGTTGATGATATTAAAATACTTGAACTTGCATAGTTGGGGATTACTTTTGATGATGTTTTAACTTCGATAAATGTTATTGGATGAATATGATTTAGTTTATTGCTTTACCAATTGTGTATTTCTATTTACATGCTTATTAGGGTATTGATAAATGTTTGATAAGATTGAAAGTAACTTAATATTGAAAAAGTTAGCTTGCTTGGACCAAAATTGGGTAATATAAAAGAGCATTGAGTAAAATGCTTGTGTAAACTCTAGATATAGATATTTACCTTATACGATTTAGAGGATTGTGCTTTAGTCATGGTTGCTAATTCTTAGCCTATAGATGTATGTCTTAGGAGTGAGCAGCTTTAGGTCTTACTTTCTACAGAGGTAGACCACATTAGTACCCAATCGAGCAATAGGTTACCATATTTTTGCAATGGCATTGTTCTTGGGTTATAACTAATTCATTAGTAATACCCGCCTTTACAATAAATATTCCAATCTTGCTAGAATCCTTGGTGCTTTTATTCAATTTGTTACAATTGCAAACTGCGATTGTATATTTTATTACTATCATTTTTAGTGTATTAATATCATTGTTATTTCTCAAAATATCATTTGATTCAATCTTTTCTACTCAATTGTGATAATTTCGACTAAGAATACTAATCCAGGCCTCATGGGAACAATACTCACTCATCATTTTATTACTTGATTCGACGTGTATACTTGCACAATTCAAACATCATATTCACACGTGACAACGCACTAACAGAAAATGGGCAGATTTAGTCAACCGGTCAACAATCACCCAAACGGAGTCTTTCATCGAAGGAGTTAAAGGTAGCCCACTAACAAACTGCATGGTGACATGCTTTCATTTCCACTTAGGAATCTAAATAGGTTTGAGTAAACCAGAAGGAAATTGATGCTTGGCTTGACCTATTGGCATGTCATGCATCTTGCCACAAAGTCAGTCACATCACGCTTAAGTCCTGGCCACCAATACTACTCACAAAGATCCTAATACATCTTATTTCCTTCAGGATGCATAGTGTACTGACTGCTATGTGCTTCCCTCAAAATGGATTGTCTCAACTCTGAATTTGAAGGTACACAATATCTCCCCAAATACCACAAAACTCCTGCAGAATTAAAGGCAAAATTTGAAGTCTTACCCTCCTCGATAAGTTCCATATGAGGTACTAAAGATGTATCCCATGATTGTTTTAACTTAATCTCCTCAAGCAAAGTGGGTCACACTTGCAATTCCGCCAGTAAGCCTCCATCCTCAAAAAAACTCAACCTAGCAAACATTGCCCTTAACTAACCCATCGCTTTTCTATTTAATACATCAACAACGACATTATCTTTACCCAGATGGTATTCAATACAGCTTCCAATCTAGAATGCCCTCAATCTTCTTGGGGTCAACATAGATACCCTGAAAAGATACCACATGGCCCAAAAACATCACTTCTCAAAGCCAAAACTCACACTTACTAAGGTTCGCACACAACCTTTTCTAACGTAAAGTTTGAAGGACTATCCTTAAATGTTCCTCATGCTGTAATTCAGACTTGGAGTAGATCAAAATGGCATCAATGAAAGCTACCACAAACTGATCGAGATAAGGCCAGAAGACACTATTCATGAGGTCCATGAAAGCGGTGGGAGTTTTGTACGCTCGAAGGGCATCACTAAAAATTCATAGTGCCCATACCGAGTCCTGAAAGTTGTTTTTGATATATCCACTTCTCTCACATACAACTGATGGTAACCCAACCTCATATCAATCTTAGAGAAAACTATGGCACCCCTAAATTGATCAAAAAAGGTTGTCTATCCTCGGTAAAGGGTACGTACTCTTCATAGTCAATTTGTTCAATCGACGATAACTGATACAAAGCCTCATCGACCTATCCTTCTTTTTCACAAATAAGACTTGAACTCACCACAGTGATACACTTGATCTTATGAAGCCACGATCTAGCAACTCTTGTAACTGCACTTTGAGCCCTTTAAGCTCCTTAGGTGCCACGTGACAGGGTGCAATGGATATCAGTGCGATCCTAACAGCTACTCAATTCCAAATTTGACCTAACTTTCAAAAGGTAAATCGGGAAACTCTTCTAGAAAGACGTTTGGAAATTCTTTCACTA
Organism: Gossypium schwendimanii; assembly: GCA_013677275.1. NCBI lineage: Eukaryota > Viridiplantae > Streptophyta > Magnoliopsida > Malvales > Malvaceae > Gossypium > Gossypium schwendimanii. The sequence goes on from CM025248.1 coordinate 16,412,077, forward strand.
CACGAATATTCTCTAACACTATACCATCCACATTCATATCCAACATGGACGCTCCCATCCGGAGTCCTTAGGGTAACCCATTTCGTATCATAGTTAAGACTAACCCGATGCTCAGTCAACCAATTCATGCCTAAAATGAATCAAATTCTCCAAAAGGAAATTCCATTAGATCTGTATGAAAAACCTCACTTTGTACTTGCAATGGGCATCTCTTATATATTTTGCTCACACGCATAGATTGTCCCAAAAGACTAAGGATAGTTACATACTGTTTCCTCTACCCAAATTCCCAGTTTATCAGCCATTTCACAAGTCACATACGAGTGGGTAGATCCAATATCAACTAATTCAAAGTATGGAATAACATTAATGGTAAAAGTACTTGCTATTACGCTTATTGCATCACGATCCTCTTGACATCTAACCGCAAACACAAGTGTTGGTTGCCTCACATCTGCTCGATGCACACCCTAACCCAGTGCTCACTGTCTCTGGCTAGCGTTTCCACCTCTGTTCTGACCCTGACCTCTCTATGGCTGCTACCCAACTCTTTGGTTCGGGGCTTGATTCTATCCCGGAGCTTGCATATGCTCATTAAGTCGTGGACAATCTCAAATTTTATGGTTCAGTGACCTATATTTCAAGCATGCACCCAAACTCCAGCAACAGTCATCCGAATGCCTCCAGCCATAAGTGGCACAGTTCTGAACTCTTTCTACTACTATAGCAAGTTTCTGACGAGGTCAATCATCTCTAGCCTATTTAATTCTATGCGGAGCTTGCACATTAGGGCTTGATTCTCTCTTTGCAGAAACTCTTGCTTGCTCCTTTATTTCACGCTCTATGCTCCCAACTTCCTCACAGATTTTGATTTTATTTACCAAAGTTTCAAAAACCCTCTCTTGAAGGGGAGCCACTTGCATCATCAATTCTGACCTTAACCGAAATTCAAATTGGGCACAGTTATCCTGTTCATTCGCTACCATACATGGAGCAAAATGGCTAAGCCTCAGGAACTCAGCCTCGCAATCAACCACAGATATGTTACCCTATCTGAGCTCAATGAATTCTAGTCTTTTTGTTTTTACATATCTTGTGCCCACATATTTCTTCTAGAAAGTCGCCAAAAAGTATTCCTACATTAGTCAATTGGCTTGGGTAACTCTCACGATGGACTGCCACCAGCGATCGGCCTCATCACATAGCAGTGACACAATTCCCTTAAGCTTCTGTTCAAGAGTACACTCAATATCATCTAAGATACTTTCCATAGCCTCCAACCAGTATTCAGCTACAGTGGGGGTTATCCCAGCAACGCCCTTAAACAACTCGACCTTACTCAAATGGAGTCTCTCAGCAATAGTGCCACGACTATTAGCTCTAGTTTGAGCACCCGCCACTCACTCTAACACTCGTAGCATGGCTTGCTGTATGGGATTTTTTTTCAAGTGTACATAGTCATTCAAGTAATAAGTAAAATGAGTTATCATCTCCACAGAGACTGTGTATGTTAATCGATTAATTGCAAAATTATAAGTTCACAATTTGATATATAAACTTAATAATTCGAATGGTGATGTTTAAACTATGTGAAATTAACTAGATGCAAAATTGATCCCTAATGCACTTTTAATCTAAATGCAAATTATCTAAATGTATGAATGAATGGCTTTAGCAACAAAAACAATAAACATAAAATAGGATAGGATAATTATATTAATCAACTCAATTTATTTTCATTGTGCTCAACAATGTTCAGAAATATTTCATGGCAACTTGATCTTTCATGAGTTTGGAAACCAAATTCAGTCCTCTCGGAATCTTTTACTTCATGAAATATGTATTTTATAGATCATATTAAACTAAGGGTTTCTTAGTATTTATGCGAGGCGAAAGGGACATTTACGTTTGAAACAGTTTAATCACATAAACCTAAAAACTATGCAAGATAATAGAGCTAACTAAAGATATTATAAACCTTTAATTTAGTCGAGTTTAATGATCTAAATCTACATTTTTCAATTATGTGTCTACTAGCCATCATCTGGTTAGTATCACTTAGCTAATCAGAATGCATCCAATCACGCATGAATGAAATATATCTTGATTTTAATTGAAAACATGATTGACTGAGGCACAAACATGTAAAACATGAATCAATAAATATTATAGAATTAACATAATCATCCTAAAATGTGAAAATAAGCTAACATTGTTAATGTCAAAAATAATAAATGCATAGCCAAAATAATTAAACGAAATAACAAGAAGGAAAGGCTAAACTCTAATTCAGTTTAGCAGCCTTTCGGATCATTTTGACTGATGTGAAGGAAAGGCTAGGCGTGGGGAAAAGGGAACAAGAGAGGAAATGAGAATGCTAGTGAATGAATGAATTAAAGGATGAGAGATGATTTGAGAAGCAGGATTTGTATGGTATTTATAGGTGAAAGTAAGGATGAAGTTTACTAAAAATAGCATTTGAAAATCCTTCCTTTTTTTTCATGCTTGGCCGACAACAACTTGTGGAAAAGAGGATGACTTGGCTGCTTCATTTTGAATTCAGATCTTTGTTATTAATAGCCATAAGGTGGATGGTTTCAAAGGGTGAACTTCTGTGTCGATTTCTGACATCTTTCCAACTGTAGGTGTAACACCCCTAACATGTCTCTGTCGTTGGATTAAGGTTATGGACCATTACCATACAATTAGGAACAACTAACATTATACCATTCAAATAGACTAAACATATCATAATTCATCCAATTTGAAGTACTATGCCCCTAAATCGAGCCCTCGAGGCCATAAAAATAGTTTATAACCAATTCTACACTAATTTAAACATAGTTGAAAGTTTAAGAAAAATATACAAAATTTTCAAAATAGGGGTCACACGGCCGTGTGGCCAGGCCGTGTAACTTTAGAACCAAGGACACACAATCCTGTCCCAGCTCGTGTCCTTACTTGTGTAGCTTACTAAGTAGGGTCACACGCTCGTGTGCCAAGCCGTGTAACTCTCTAAGTTGCCTTACACGCCCATGTGCTAGGCTGTTAGCTAGGTCATGTAACTCATTGACTTAAACACTAAAATTCTTAAAAGATACACTGTCGTGTCGCCAATCTATGTGCCTCACACGACCGTGTGACAATTTGTGTCCTAGGCTGTGTGTACCCAAAACTTACCTAAATTTAAGCCATTTTACAACCATTCATACCAAACAAATCTCACATTTAAGCATACATCCAAGGGACTTGAAAAACATTCAAAACTACATAAACATGGAATTTTAGACACCCTAAATCAACTAACCAATGTCCCATTCAAAGGCACAAAAATTATGTCTAAACATAAACTAACAAAACATGTCAATAATGCCTCATTTCATGCATGATAACCTAGTTCAAATGTGTATCAAAACATACCACAATTACTCATTTTTCAAACCATTCTAATTACATCAAGAAGAACCTTATTTACAAGAATATTAAGATAACAAAGAGACATAGTTTGGTAAAGTATCAAAGTGTACCAAACCAACATATATATCTATATATACATGCCACTACACTAGGTGATACAAAAACTACAAACTTAGGTGGATAGTGTGACTCGGTTGAATGATCCTTCCAAACTGTCAGCAACATTTATCAACAAAACAATCCATAAGAACAGGTAATATTACAAATCTTATTAAGGACATAGTATAACATTTAATCTAAATAAAATTAAATAAAGTTCATATTCTATTTGACTCAAAGTTACCTTAGTATAAACAGGGGCACGTATGTGCATTTAGGGGTACCGAAGTACAAACGGGGCACGTATGTGCAGTCAACAGTACCGAAGTACAAATAGGGGCACGTATGTGCAATCAAGGGTATTGAAGTACAAATAGAGACACGTATTTGCACTCAAGGGTATCGAAGTAAAAATAGGGGCATGTATGTGCAATCAGTGGTACCGAAGTACAAACAGGGGCACGTATGTGCATTCAGGGGTACCGAAGTACAAATTGGGGCACGTATGTGCAATCATACAATAATTTTCTATAAACATATTAATTAAAGAATAATAATATAAGAACAAAAATAGAAATTCATTTACATATTGAAATACTATGAACTTACCTACTATTCGATTCGGACCAACACGCAGGGACTAATCCACGATTTTCCCTTTTCCTCAGTTATTGTCTTTTTTATCCAAGTTTTGATCTATATAATAATTAAATACAATATATTAAT
>CM025248.1:16416418-16439446 GCA_013677275.1 Gossypium schwendimanii
CTTTTCCTCAGTTATTGTCTTTTTTATCCAAGTTTTGATCTATATAATAATTAAATACAATATATTAATTTCATACATTTCTCACAATCCATTCAATGCATATGACCCTTAACTTTTCAATAATTACACATTTTCTTTAAACTTTTACAACTTTTGCAATTTAGCCCTCTGACCCAAAAATCATCAAATTAACCATTTTCTAAAAATCAAATTACAGCCAAATATTCTAGGCCCTTTAACAGTCCTTATTATATATCTAATTCACCATCAAACCTTGAAATTTTAACATTTTAACAATGTAATCCTTAAATCAAAATCTAACAAAAATCATTTCTCAAACAACCAAGATTCATTAATGGTAACTTCCAAAATTTTTAACAGATTAAAAAAGTAAGGTACGGGCTAGATGAACCTAGTTGCAACGATCTCAAAAACATAAAAATTACAAGAAACGGGTTGGAAATTACTTACATGCATGCAAAGAACATAGCCGAACTTCAAACTTGATAAAAATGTGTTTTAACACCCTAATTTTCAGTGGTTCTTCATTTAAGAGATGATAGCATTTTTATTTGATTTTTACCTAAGTTTTATTTAACAATTTACAACTTTATCCTTTAAATTATCATGCACTTTAGTGAATTCAAACTCCAAAGCCATCCATCTACTTTTACTATGGTCTAATTACCCTATGAGTCCTCCCTCATATAATAATTAAACTATTTGTTCATCTTAATGCTATAATGAACAAGTTTTACACCTTTTACAATTTAGTCCTTTTTTCTTAATTAATTATCTAATCGTTAAAACTTCTTAACCAAACTGTAAAACGACACTTATGACTCAGTAAATATTCTATAAATAGTATTTACGAATCGACACTATGGAAATTTATGGTCTCAAAACCACTGTTCTGTCACCACTAAAAAACAAGTTGTAACATTTCTCTCCTTTAGGAAATTTTATGCTTAAAATTATTACATGAAAATATATTCGGATATTATAATTTCATCGATTCCTCAGTTTCCCAGGTAGCTTCCTCACCAATGGTACTCATTTATTCCGAAGTTCTTTGACTTCTTAAGCCAAAATTTTCACTAGTTCTTCAGAATACATCAACTCTGGCCATAATTCTATTTCACTACGAGGAATCATGTGTAAAGGATCAAATCTATACCGTCTTAGCATTGAAACGTGGAGCACATTATGAATTTTCTCTAGTTTAGGAGGTAGAGCTAATCTGTAAGCTACAGGACCGATTCATTCTGTAATCTTGTACGGCTCGATTAATCCTGAACTTAAATTTCCTTTCTTTTAGAATCATAGCACTTTCTTCCACGGAAAAACTTTTAAAAATACTTGATCACCTACAACAAATTCTATATCTTTTCTTTTCAAATCTGCATATGATTTTTGACAATCAGATGTAACTTTCAAACAATCCCGAATAATTCAAACTTTGTCTTCAATTTCACAAATCAAATCAATCCCTACCATTTTGGATTCACTTAGCTCAAACCAATACAACGGTGTTTTACATTTTCTTACATAAAAAGCTTCAAACGGTGCCATTTTAATACTAGATTGATAACTATTATTATAAGCGAACTCAGCTAACGGTAAATATTTTTCCAAACTACCCTCAAACTCGAGAATACAACATTGTATAATGTCTTCTAAAATCTGAATTACTCGTTCTGATTGCACGTTTGTTTGAGAATGAAATGTTTTACTGAAATTGAGTTTAGTGCCCAAAGCTTTGTGAAGTTTACTCAAAAATCTCGATGTAAACCATGGATCACGATCAGAAATAATAGATGTCAAAACTCCGTGTAATCTGACAATCTCTGTCGCATATAATTTACCAACCTCTCAAATGAGTATTTTGTTCTGACTGGAATAAAGTATGCCGACTTAGTCTATCTGTCAACTATCACCCAGATCGAATCTTTCTTTCTTAGTGTTATAGGAAAACCAAATACGAAATCTATCATGACTCGCTCCCACTTCCACTCAAGAATCATAACAGGCTGTAACAATCCCGATGGTACCTGATGCTTTTACCTGCTGACAAATCAAACATTTGGCTATGAACTCACAAATCTCATATTTCATACCCAGCCACCAATACATCTGTTTCAAATTACAATAGATCTTTGTACTACTTAGATGAATGAAATATGTACTACCGTGAGCCCCTAATAGAATATCATGTTGTAAATTTCAATTATTCGGAACACAAATTGTATCGCGGTAATGCAATGTACCATCATCACCAATACTGTATTTAGTAGTGAAATTATCTCATACCAAGTTTCGTTTCATTATCAACTTTGGATCGTCATCTTGCAACTCCCGAATTTATTGTAGAAACAAAGGTTTAGTCCTCAATTCCACCAATACAGAACCATTGACATTCAAAGCCAAATGAGCGTTCAATGATCGAAGTGCAAATAATGATGACTTTTTGTTGAGTGCATCTGTAACCACATTAGCGTTTCCCGGAAGATAATCAATAACCAAATCATAATCTTCAGTAGCTTTAACCAACGCCACTATCTCAGATTCAGTTCCTTCTAGGTCATTAAATATTTTAAGCTTTTGTGATTAGTATACACATGACATTTCTCACCATATAAATAATGCCTCCATATTTTCAAAGCGAAGACAATTGCGGCCAGCTCAAGATCGTGAGCATGATAATTCATCTTATATGACTTTAACATATGTCGTCCTAGACATAGGCTGTGTCAATACTGAAGCTTCTGTTAACATTTTTTTCAACTGATCAAAACTCTGTTGACATTTATCAAACCAAACAAATTTGATATTTTTCTAAAGTAACCTGGTTATAGGTGAAGCAATGATCAATAAATATTTAGTAAATCGCTAGTAGTATCCGGCTAATCCCAAGAAACTTTGGACTATAGAAACATTCTTCTGAATTTTCCAATCGACAGTCATAGATATAACATGTTGCAAAAAATCAATCTCTCATAGCCAAAATTTGCATGTACTGAATTTCACATATAGTTGTTTTTCAAGTAAAGTTTGCATCACCACTCTTAAATGCTTGGCATGATCTGAATCATTCAATGAATAAACCAGGATATCATCAATGAATACCACAACAAACCGGACTAAATATGGTTGAAATACCCGATTCATCAAATTCATGAATGCCACATGAGCATTGGTCAAACCAAATGGCATCACCAGAAATTCATAGTGACCATATCTAGTTTTGAATGCAGTTTTCGATACATCTTGCTCTTTAACTTGCAACTTATAATATCTAGATCTCAAGTTGATCTTTGAAAACACTTTACCTTCTTTTAACTGATCAAAAAAAATCATCAATATGGGGTAATGGGTATTTATTCTTAATGGTGACTCTATTCAGTTCACGATAATCTATACATAGTCTCATTAACCCATCTTTCTTTTTCACAAACAAAAATGGAGCACCCCAAGGTGGCACGTTCGGTCAAATAAATCTACGTTCTAACAACTCCTGTAATTGTACTTTTAACTATTTCAATTCTGTAGGGGCCATCCTATACGGTGTTATAAAAATTGGAGCTGTTCCTAGCACAAGCTCAATCACAAATTCCACTTCTCGAGTTGGTGGCAACCTAGATAGTTCTTCAGGAAAAACATCAGCATACTCTTTTACTATTGGCACTTGCTTAAATTTTGATTTAGCCACTTTCAAATCAAGAACGTAGGCTAAATAAGCTTCACATCCCTTTTTAATCAATTTTAGAGCTGATAGTGCTGAAACTACTTTGTAATATAATCGACCCGATCTGCCCTAACACAAATAAATTCACCATTTGAATGCTTCAACTAAATTGCTTCCTTCGGCAACTCACTATTGTATCATGCTTAGACAACCAATCCATTCCAAGAATGATCTCAAAATCATTAAAAGGTAACATCATCAAACAAGCCAAAAAATTGTAACCCCTAACTTTCAATGGACATGATCTACACATTTGATTAACTAAAATACACTGACCTAGTGGATTCGTAACTTCGACTATATATTTAGTGAACTCAATATGTAAATTTTTTTGTCTATTAATGTAGTGCATATATATGAGTGACTTGACCCAGGATCAATCAATGCATATACATTAATATCTAAGAGAGAAAAAGTACCCATAATAACATATGAGGTAGTAGCTTCCTCACGAGCTCTGATTGCATAAGCTCTAGCAAGTGTTCTCACTTAAGATCGTTCATTCATCTCACTATTTTTCCCTTGACTAGAAGTAGTGTTTCTAGCGTTTCCAGATCGTCTGCCTCTCTGTAAGGTTGCTTCAGGCTTTTTTGTTTGATTGGCAAAATCACTTTTCCTTTTTGGACAATCACAAAGGAAATGATTAGTAGATCCACAATGAAAACAAGCTCTCAACTTTGATCGACACTCACCAAAATTCCTTTTGCTACAATCTTCACAAACATGAAACAGTTCTCTCAACATTTCTTACACTTTCAGCACTAGCCGCTAGAGAATTAACAGAATTAAAATTTCTTTGCCTTGAAATATCTCTGCTAGTGAACTCTAAAGGGGTAGCTGATTGACTTGTCTCATTCCTAAATTTCTTCGATAGAGACGTTTGAGTAGGCTTGAATGACTCTCTTTTGTTAAAATCTCAAAATTTTAAATCTTTATGTCGTTTACTTTTGCAAATTCCTTCAAATTTTTAAGCCTGTTCTGAAAGTTCTACAAATTCCCATAAGTTTAGTGGTACCATAGACATACGAATATCATCATTCACCTGTCCTCAAATCTAATACACATCCAATCCTTATTTCATACTATATTACGGCATACTTGCTTAACGACAAAAGTTCCCGTTCATACTCAGCTACAGTCTAATTCCCTTGTTTTAAAACAAGAAATTCTTTCTTTTTCTTGTCCATAAACATTCGACTAACATACTTCTTCTTAAAATCAGTCTGAAAGAAATCTCAATTAATACAATCATTTGATGTCATTGTGCTGAGATTGTCCCACCATAATTACACTTTATCTTTTAGTAACAACACAACATATCTCAAACAACCTTCAAGAGTGCACATCAATTCCTCAAAGACTCTCTTTGTATTAATTAACCAATACTCAGCTTTTGTAGGATCATCATCCACCTTGCCTCTGAATTCTTCTACTCCACATTTCTAAATTTTATCTACGGACACTCGGGTAACCGTCGCAGGTATAGGATTTTGAGGACCTAGGGGTGCCGGAGGAGGCACCGTAGGGGTGAAGGTGGCAGGGTTGCAAGATTTGCTTGAATTCATTGCACCACTGATTCATTATTCCAAGATACACATTTTTCATTTCGTTACAAAGGAATGTGGAATCGACGCACTATTACTTGCTTCAAGGTTCGAAGCTTGAACATTACTTTCAGCTTTGTTAACTACAGCCCGATTCGACTCAGCTGACATCCTGAATCTATAATAAAATACAATATTAGAGCGGATCAAAAGCATCACACTATCGTAGGGTATATGTGGCATATATATACTAAAATCTGCTCCATTATGTTAGCCATAGAACTGACTAAATCGTAGCTCTGATACCACTAAATGTAATGCTTTTAACCTGTCTTCATCACCAAATTAGGGTTATAGAGCATTAGCGTACAATTAGGAACAATTAACATCATAACATTCAAATAGACTAAACATATCATAATCCATCCAATATCAAGCACTGTGTCCCTAAATCGAGCCCTCGAGGCCATAAAAATAATTTAGAAGCAATTTGAGACTAATTTTAAAAAAATGGAAAGTTTAAGAAAAATATACAAAATTTTCAAAATAGGGGTCACATAGCCGTGTGGCCAGGCCATGTGACATAGCCCCTAGGCATGTAACTTTTGAACCAGGGACACATGGTCGTGTCCCAGCCCGTGTCCTTACCAGTCTAACTCACTGAATAGGGTCACATGCCCATGTGCCAAGCCATGTAACTCTCTAAGTTGCCCCACACGCCCGTGTGCTAGGCCTTGTGCTAGGCTGAGTCACTCACTGACTTTAACCCTAAGAAATTCTCAGATGACACATGGTTGTGGTGCCAGGCCATGTGTACCTAGAACTTACCTAAAATTAAGCCGTTAAAACATGGACCTTTAAGAAAATATCCTAAAGCTTAATTTTTGCCAGCCAATCACTTGTGCCGAAGTTTGAATTTAATTCCTCCTTGTTGGATGGTTCATTAGTCCAATAAATAATCAGACTTTGTCCATCATGTAGCAACACTTTTACTGGGTCAAATTAACATTCTTATGACCCAGTTTTACATGGTCTTGTCATCAAGATGAGGTGGGTGTATGCATGTCCATGCAACGTTATATTAATCTCATCTCCCATGGTCCCACTACATAGTAAAAATTCACATATTAGTAATTAACATGAAAATAATATAAATTGCGCATAAAAATCATGTAATAAAACATAATTTCACATACTTTATAAATTCATGTCCAAAATTAATATTTAAGTAAAAGTCACTTAATTAAATAACAATTACTCAAGATTAACAAATTTATTAAGTTAAAAGGTGGTAAAAATATATAGAAAAACCCTATATAATTTTGATTTTACACACCCCAAACTTAAACTATTGCTCGTCCCAAGCAATGTTCATGCACAACATAACTTCTCCTACAGTAATTTTGCAAAGTGATAAAGTAGCATCAATCTTTGCACATAATCATGCATTATGCTCAAAAATAATTTTTATTAATAAGTAGCTTGAATGCAAATATTTTTCTCAAACTTTATACTAAGTACAACGTAATGTCAACATAAGTCATAGTGTGCGTGCATGTTCAAATAATATATAATATTCACCAATCAATATTCTTTCTTTATCAACCAAAAATAGCAATCACAAGGTTTAATCATTGGTCTTCATATGTTGAACTTAGCAATTCATCTACACTAATGTAGTCGCTATAATCATCAAATTAATAGGTATTTTACTAGGTTGTAATGGGGCTAGGCTAAAGGTAGGGATAAAGAAAAGTAAATTTTTTGGTTCAATCATCTTTACCCTAACTTTTTCTTGGATCCTTTTGCGTCACAACCTTCATATAATTGGGTCTTTCAAACACCCCCAAACTTATTTCGACCTCATGCTCAACCTTTATTTTTCAGACTTTGAGTAAACTTTTCTCTTTTTTTTTAGAATTTGAGCAATCTTTTCTTTCCTCTTTATTTATATATATTTTTTAAACTCATGAGAAGAGGATGTACATCTTTTCATATTTTTCCTCAAACTTTGATAACCAAGACAAATTTAGTTAAGATACGTGCAAAAGAACAAGATAAAATTAAAAGGATGATAATACAGCTTATGATGTACGTAATTCGCAATAAATAGGCCATTAAGCTCAAAAATTAAGTTTCAAGGGTTAAATTAATAAGGTCGGCTTGAAAGGCTCAAACAATTCAAAGAAAGTGTGCCTATGTCATATTAGATTCTTATACCTCCTAGGATTTCACCTCAAGAAAGTTATTCTAAAGACTTAATCCTTCATACATGTCTATTTTTGAATAAATCAAATTTTACTGGCAAATACTACATAATCCTAAAGAACATACAAGCATTCCATTACTCAAGATAACATAAGAATAACTTAGATAAAATCAAAAATCATGCTTGCATTTGAACACAATCGTGAACAACAATTCTCTCTGAACATTCATTTATTTCAACATACTTAAGTAAAAGGATTGAAACATACTTTAAAATTCATGTCAAATTTCTTACCCCTTAAAAAAAAGCAATGTCCTCATTGCAAAAATAAAGTAATAATGAAAACTGAACATCAAGTAGGATTGCAAAAAAAGAGAGGTGAGACATAAAGACTGCTTAAGTACCAAGCCTTTCTCAACAATCCAATCCTAGACATGTTCATTTCCATTACCACATCACTTTTCTTTCCCTATTGGAGAGGCATAGAGCATTTTTTTCATGCTTGCTATTTTCTTATACGAAAGTAAAATTCTAACTAGGAAATAAAAATAAACACTTAAAAAGAAATAAAAACTAAATACAAGAAATTTACGCTTTTATCTATTTGACTTATCCTCATCATCTTCCTCCTTTGATGTTTCATCCTTACTTTTATTCTCATCTTCCTTCAATGGCTCGAATATATAATCTAGGAACTCAGGAACAAAACTGTTAGAGATATTTTAAAAAGTATTTTTTACAGAATCTTCTCTAACTTTTGCATATCTCCAATAAGCCTGTTGTTGGTTATGCATAAATTTCGTCATATCCACTAAAATTGACAATTCTGATATCTTCATAGTATTTTAAGAAATGGGCTTAGGAATAGTCAACTCAGGAGCAACACTTGGTTCAACTAGCTCATCAGCATTCGGCTACTCTCTTAGTTCAGCACCTTTCAGTTCCTTTATAGGTTCTAGATTGTTTGGTTCTTCCTCAGATTCTGCATATTCTATCTCAGTAACCGAGATAGCCTCAGTTTTAGATTTGTTCGATTAGTCATCAGTTTCTGGTTCTGTTGGTTCACTCAATTCAGTTGGGTTTAGTTCATGGGTATTCTCCACTAACCTTTTAAGATCATGGGTTGTGATGCAACCTTGAACATATGGGCCCTTTAGGTTTACTTTTGTTTCAACCTGGCCCCTTAAGCAAAGTAAAGTTATCAATGATGGAAAGTAAGCACTTCTAGTATTCTTTCTAGCACAATCATGGATTTCCTTGAGAATGATCTTCCCAACATTGATAGACCTTTCAGTCATCATTGCATACAACAAAAGTTTTCACTCCACGAAATGGTGGAACTATGTGAGATAAGCATGAAACTAAATCGAACAAAGTAGAACTATAACTTAGCCAAAGGTTTTAGATATTCCCTTTGGCAAGAATGACTACCATACATTCTTATAATTCATCGGGATCCCAGATTTGTCACAATACTAAGCACTTGTTGAAGAAAATTCCAATTTATATTTTTAATCATGGCAAAGTATTCATCTTCTTCAACATCAGGTAGGTCAAACAAATCATTAATGGATTTAGAAGTTAGGGATACCTTTTTCTTGTGAATAAGAACTCTAGTAGCATCTGGCTTAGTCAAATTGGAATAGAAATCTCAAAGTAACTCCTCTTCGGGTAATGATCGTGCATCTCAAAAATAGTTCCAATTGAGGGCATCAAACGTCTTCCGAATCGGAAAAGGCACAACCAACTTATTATTATTTTTCAAGTTGAAACCTTTTTCTAGCACCATAAGTTAATTTTTGAATATGGAATCAAACCTTTCTTTCACTTCTTCATCTTGAATCACAATGGAATTTTTGGCAGAGGTCTTGGAAGATCTAGTTCTTTTGCGAGACATGGAGATTTTTCCCAAAAAATTGGCAAAATTTCATCAATGGATGAAGAAAGGGATTTTGCAGCGGAGGTAAGAATACAGTGGTGATATGGTTTCTCTAGCAAAAGGCTCACAAGGGCAATAGGCTAGGGTTTTTGTGACAAGGGAATGAAATTTGGGAAGATTCTTCGGGATTCAAAGCTGACGACTAAGAGGAAAAATAATGGGTGGTTAGGGTTTAGGCTAATTACATGAAGGGTTGTGAAAAATATGGTGGTAGAGAGGGGTTTATATAGTGATGAATTAGGGGAAACTTGTAGCAAAAATTTAGCTACAAAAGGTGACATAGGCGGCATGTACGGGTAAAAATGGTGGCAAATTTAGGGTTTTTAGGGAACCCTAGGACCACAATGTGGGTGAATTTTCTCCTCTATGTTGTTTTAGGCCTTCAACTCAAATTGTATTTACAAACTAGACTGCTTAAAGTAAAATCAATTGATTATTACTTGGGCCAAATCGAACTCCTTATTAAATAAAACAAGTAAAATTAATATTAAAAACAAAAATAAAAAAATTAAAGTTAATTAGAAATTTTCTTCTCAAAAGATTAGATTAAATTAATTCCCAGGAATGGTTGGAGGGGTCACAACTGTATTGGAAAATTTCCAATCTCCTTAGACAGAATTAATTAGATGTACTAATTCAAGAAAAATAATTTCTAATTATTTGTTAAAGAGTAATATCATAAAATTAAGGGCATATCAATTTGAACGAGGTTTTAATTCGCTCAACTTCACCATCCCAATAGTGCTGGAGACCTTGACTATTAACTTTAAATGTACCTCCATGGTTGTTGTACAATTCTATAGCTCTATAAGGATAAACTTTGTAGATGGTATAAGGTCCTTTCCATCGAGATTTGAGCTTCCCAGGGAATAACCTTAGCCTCAAATTAAACAAAAACACTCTCTGACCTTCTCTCAATTCATAACATTGTATATGACTATCATGCTATCTCTTAAATTATTCTTTTCACATCTTGGCATTCTCGTATGAAAATAACCTCAACTCTTCCAACACATCAAGCTGTACATCACACATCATGCAGTCATACAACTTCCCTAAAAAACAAATTAGTAATATTAACAGCATCGTCAGTTTTGGAACAAGCTATAAAGTGTGACATTTTGGAAAATCTATCTATTACAACAAAGATAGAATCCTTCCTAGTTTTAGTTCTTGGAAGTCCTAGGACAAAGTCCATAGAAAGATCGACCCATGGTGAGTCGGATATGGGTAATGGTTTGTATAGCCCATGTGGATTAACCTTGGACTTGGCCTTCTTGCAAGATATACATTGGCTACAAATCCGCTCAACATCTTTTCTCATTCTAGACCAAAAGAAATGCTCGTAGGGAGTTGACAAAATCTTGGCCACCCCGAAATGGCGCATGAGTCCTCCACTATGTGCCTCAATCACCAACAAGTTCCGTATCGAGCTTTGTGGAACACAGACCTTACCTTCACGAAAAAGAAATCCGTCAAACCTGTAATACCTGTCAATGGCTTTGGTTTCACAAGATTTATAAATATTCCCAAAATCAATATCATTAATATACAATTCCTTCAAAAAGTCAAAGCCAAGCAACTTTGAATCCAAATATGACAGCAAGGTATAACGCCGAGACAATGCATCAGCCATAATTTTTTCCTTACCTTTCTTGTACTTAATAATATAAGGAAAAGATTCTAAAAACTCTAGCCTTTTGGTGTGTCATTTGTTCAATTTTGTTTGACCTTTTATATGCTTCAACGCCTCATGATCCGAGTGGATTACAAACTCCTTTAGACATAGGTAGTGCTGCCAAGTCTCAAGAGCTCATATTAGAGCATACACCTCATTGTCATATGTCGGATAGTTGAGAATGGCTCTGTTCAACTTCTCACTAAAATACGCCACGGGCCTTCCATCTTGCGTTATTCGGCTGTTTGGGAAATGGCAAATTCGGCTGAACATTCATTTGAGGTGCCATGCATGTATCGCCCAAATGCAATGAACCCATGGTGCATGCACCCATGCCGTCCAAGCAATGTTCCTGCATCAAAATAAAGCAACAAATTAATCACATTTTTGACATGTTAAATTTGGCAACAAATGAAATGTATTAACGTGCACATTAAATTCGGTTGAACATAATAATTATTTGTGAGGACTTAGGACATATTTAAGAAATGAATTTAATTAAGTATTTAACTTTAGACATAATTAAAGCTCTTAATGATTATTTGTCCAGATTTAAGACAAATTAATTGACTTAACTAATTTAACTAACGACAAATTAAATAATTATTCCAGAAAATTAATTGCAACTAAATTGAGCTAAAATGAGATGAATGAGCTAGAAATGAGCTCGTTGAGCTAAAATTAAGCTGAATGAGCTTGAAGGAGTTGCATGGAATGCTAGGCTTGCTGGTCCATGAGTTTTCGAGAAGACCAGCCACGGTTTCACCCCAGATTTTATCAACTAGAGCCATCAATGCATCCTTAAATTTCTTAGCCCTAGCTCGAGTAATGGGTCCTTTGGGATGCTCGAGAGAATCTACGTTAGCTTTTGATAGCTCTTGGGTCTCGGTTGCATCAATACTAAACCAAGATTGATACATTGGATCTTACTATTGCAAGAATTCGACATTGAGGTAAAAGACCGTAAGGGTTCAGAAAATCAAGTTACAGACCACCTGTCTCGATTGTAAGTTGGCAACAAAGATGGAAATATACTTCAAATTGATGACGCATTCCTAGATGAGATGTTATTTGCTATAGATGCAACCCCTTGGTATGCAGATCTAGTTAAGTATTTAGTATGTGGAAAACTCCCATTGGGTGTCATAGGCCATAAAAAAGAAAGATTTCTTTATGAAGTAGTGAAGTATCATTGGAACGAGCCGTATTTATAAAATGTATGCAACGACAACATTATTCAACGTTGTGTTTCAAAAAAGGAAAAGCTTTCAATCCTTAAGCACTGTCATGATGCTCCTTACGGAGGTCATTTTGTTGGCGTGCGAACTGCTGCTAAGGTTCTCCAATCAGGATTCTACTGGCCTTCATTATTCAAAGATGCCCACAATTTTGTGAATTAATGAGATAGGTGTCAACGCACAGGTTTTATTTCCCGACACAATGAAATGTTGCTGCAGCCAATTATGAAAGGTTAAATTGTTCGATGTTTAGGGTATGGATTTTATGGGACCATTTTCTAGTAGTTGTTGACTACGTCTCGAAGTGGGTTGAAGCTGTTACAGTCCCAAAAGATGATGCAAAGATAGTGCTTAATTTTTTTCCCAAGCATATACTTACCTGCTTTGGCACACCAAAGGCATTGATTAGTGATCAGGGTACACACTTTAATTGCAACTAAGTGGTAGCTGCACTGAAAAGATGTGGAGTCAATCATAAAATTACTACTACTTATCATAGGCAAACTAATGCATAAGCCGAAGTGTCGAATCGTCAACTTAAAAACATTCTTGAGAAGGTTGTAAACCTTTCGAGGGAAGATTGCTCTTCAGGATGACACTTTATGGGCATTGTAGACAGCATACAAAACT
Organism: Gossypium schwendimanii; assembly: GCA_013677275.1. Classification (NCBI taxonomy): domain Eukaryota; kingdom Viridiplantae; phylum Streptophyta; class Magnoliopsida; order Malvales; family Malvaceae; genus Gossypium; species Gossypium schwendimanii. Next base: position 16,429,402 of record CM025248.1, read on the forward strand.
CTAATAGGGATGTCGCCGTATCAAATTATTTTTGGGAAAGCATGTCACTTGCCAGTTTAACTAGAACACAAAGTAATATGGGTAATTAAGCAAGTGAACATTGACTATAAAGCTACTAGAAAGAAAAGGTTATTGGTTATTACTAAACTAGAGGAGATTAGGTGAAATGCCTATGAAAACGCTACAATTTACAAGGAAAAGACCAGACGCTGGCATGACAAAATTATTTTGCAATGACAATTTATCATGAGTCAAAAAGTTGTATTATTCAATTCTAAACTGAAACTGCACCCAAGTAAATTGCGCTTACGTTGGTGTGGACTTTTCGAAGTTGTCGAAGTATTTCCTCATGCTCGCAATTGGAGTTCTTTTATGAGAAAAGACCCAGTGCAGATGAGGAATTAGTTCGTGAATAACAAAAGTTTTTGTCTGAGGAATCAAGGTACCAATAAGCTCAACCGATATTAATGAATTATTTGAATTACCTAAATTTGAAGACGACGAATATTCCTCCTTGATGAGAAATATTGAGGCTAAAAATCTATAAGAAGTTCTTGAGGAACTTACAGTTCCAGGTTCTAAGTGGGCTGTGTCAAAGCAAGGAATTCACACTTATCATAGAGAATATTTGAAACCATTAGCGAATGTATGGTTCTATTTCATTCAGTTTAGCCTTATGTCTATTTCACACGGGACTACAATTTCATTAGAGTAAATGGTTTTATTATACTTGATTTTAACTGTAAAGACCATTGATGTGAGAAAAATCATTCTAAGAGAATTGCGAAATTGTGCCACTAAACATTCTAGCATAGCTTTCTTCCCTTTTACGATAACATTTTTTTGCTTGAAAGCTAAAATTCTTGCAAACGTAAAGAAGACAGGTTATAGCTAGGGCACAATCACTGATTGGGACCTCTACCGAATAGCTGGAGACCCTGTTCTCCAGTAACGAGTTGAAGAGACCGAGGATCCCAAAGAAGAAGAAGACGAAGATCCCACAGAGATCGAACCAATGCAGTCAATTAAAATCCCTAATAAGGCAGAACCAATGGAACCAGCAACCAAACTTGACATGACAAAGTCAATGGTCAGAACTCAAGCACCTCGCCTAGATCTTCGAGATGAACTATCAAAGTTGTTGGACATAATGCAACATATGCAGTAGCAGCAACAAGCTTACTGGAGATATTCAAAAATATAGGATGACTCAATGAGAACTGCTCTTATGAAAATATTCATTTACCCATTTATTTTTCTGCCTGAGTTTCCAAATTTTATATTTGAACCATGGAGTCCACTATCGAAGAGGGAACAAAGCGATTCATGCTAAAACAAAGATGATGGAGTAAAAGATGAGTCAGATTCTGAGGGATCTACAAATAAATAAGAAAGGGGGGATCTTTACCTTATGTTATTTTCTTTCCTAGGTTATTTTCGGACTAGGATCTATTAGGATTTTTAATTTTTCTCATAATAAAACAAGAGATAAAAATCATGAATGAAAATGAAGAAGTTTTTATAATAAGAAGTTGTTACTTAAGCAATGAAATTAACTCACCTCCTCTTTTCTAGAATCCTACCTGGTGTATAGTATCTATTCATTTTTATCAATGAGGACATTGTTCATCTTAAGTAGGCGGACCTGAAAAATTGAAATTATTTCCTCTCAGAATAATTTTTTCTTTTAGGTATGATTAGGTTATATTTTGTTCAAAAATATTAAATTTTGTTAAGTATGCTAAACTTCAGTATGAATAAAGTTCTGTTATTTCAAATAATTGTTATGTTAGATGACTTATGACATAAATTTACTCTTAATAAAGTTTGTAAATCATAACATAAAATTTTAGTTCCTTAAGAAAATTAGGCATGCATAAAAGTTTAAGTCTCTAAAATTGACTTAGTAATTTGTTGAGGCGAAATCCTAGAAAGCATGGAGTGTTGAAAATTATTTAGGCAACTTTTGTTTGGATCATTTGATGAATTTTTATCCCTTGAAACCCAACTTTGAGACTATATTGCCTAATTTTTGAACCCTTGCAATATTTAGCCATCACTTTTCTCTTAATTATCTTTAAATTGTCTCAAACACTAGACTCAGTACTATTCAAAATATTTTTTGGAAATAAGTTTGGGGGAGTTGAAAAGAATTATCAAATGCTCAAAAAATTGATGTACATATAGCAAAATTTTATGATAAGAAGATATATAAGTCTAGTTTCAGGGAAAGTTTACAGATCTAAATTTTGATTTTCTTAAATTGAGTTATAATTAAAATAGTGACTATTACACGAGTGGACAGTTTTATTGTGAATAGTGAAATAAATTATTTTCATTTGTTTAACTATTCGAAAAAATTTTAATGTTCCCGGTTTGGACCCAAACCATTTTTGTTGCATGTTTTAGGGTCTCGAGAGCCCTTTTTAGGGACATATTAATTGAACATGAGCAAATTAATTTTAAAAGAAAATTTTTATGCTCTGAACTAGTAAGTTAAGCTAGATAACGCCTCGTGCTCGACTCCGACAACGGTCTCGGGTAAGGGGTGTTACACTGTGGTGGAATCAAGGCATTGAAGAAGCCACGTGGGAACCTAAAGAAACGATCCAATGGCAGTATTTGTATTTGTTTGAACCAGGTAAATTTTGAGGTTAACATTTCTTTTAGGGAGAGAGATTTGTAACGCCCAAAAATCTTAATATTTGACTATTGAATTACTGTTGTAATTAAGTCTCTGTATCTGTGGTTCTACACTCTACTTATGCAATCGTGGTCAAGAGTTCGAGTTGTATCCTTAAAAGTTTTACCATTTTATTTTAAAGATAACTTCTATCCTTGAATGACATAAATAAATTTAATCCAATATAATATGTGTCAAGAATGAGCATGCTGGTTCACTGGTTAGGTATTTGTATTCTGTTTGGTCCTGTGTTCAAATCCTAGAGTATGCGATAGGGGAATATTTTTACTAAATGCTAGAAGGATGGTTGGTGGTTAACTTAAATTATTTAAAATTAATTTTGTCGTCCTTTTTCCTTCTTGTTTCCTTCTCTTTGTTTTCTTCTTTTATCTTTTTCGTTTTTGCTTGTTCTACATTTGATACTGCGTTAATTGGGAGTTCTTTTGTTGCTCGTTGCATTGATTATGTGATAGTTGTGTAAGTTATGTCGTTCTCTCTTTCCATCTTTGTGAGTTTTTATCTCGTTATTGTTTATTCTATCAAAATAAGATTTTGCTCATTTTACGTGAATTCTCTGTTTAAGCATTCGATTGGTTACCTTTTTAGGCGAAGATCTCACGGGAGATGCTCCTCCATCACGCTAATCTGATTTTCCACTATTATGTGTAAGGTAAGAGTGCGAATCTGGGTTAAGGGTTGTGTCAAAACCTTTGACATAATTTTTGTGATATGTCGATCTTAGTGATGATTTGAGAATAATTGTATACTTGATTATTGGATGGTCGTTTTAGGTTCTAGGATTGTCCTACGTTGTTTCTGTTCTAAAACTATTGCAGATGCATACCAAAAACTCCTATTTTTGTGAATTTCAGATGCCAAAAAATATGGTTGTTGATGCCACACGACTGTGTGCCAAGCCATGTGGTTGGCCATGTAACTCACTATTCATTAAATTTGAGCCACACAGGCAAAGGACAGGGGCATGTGTCAAGGTCGTGTGTGGCCATGTTAGTGTAAGGTTCACATGGGCAAAGGACATGAGCGTGTGTCTAGACCGTGTGACTCTTTGAGTTGAGAATAAGGACCACACGGGCGTGTGTCCAGGCCGTGTAACTCAATGTTTACGATTTAGACCCATACGAGCATATGACACAGGAAAAGGCCAAGCCATGTGAGCCACACGGGCAAGGACACGAGCATGTGTCTAGGCGATGTGATTCATTGTTTATGATTTAGAATAACACGAGCAGAGGACATAGGCGTTTGTCAAGCTGTGTGAGCCACACGGGCAAGCACTTGAGGGTGTGCTAGGCCATGTGGCATATAAATAGGGTTCGAACCTTATTTTTTGAGACCGAGAGTGTTGTCTAACACGAGCATTGATCTCCACAATGTATTTATGATCTTAATTTTATTGTATGAGGACTATTTGATACTCAGAGAGTGAGTCATGGATTATATAAATGTGTGTATACTATGATGGCTATTAATGATACTAATTTGTATCATCTAATTAGGAATCAAATCAAAATGACTTAACACATGTTATTGATAATTGTAATCTACATTTGCATGGGTTAGGATATATTTGAATCAGTGGCTAAGCCACAATGTATATATTTGAATATGGCATTTTGTCGCATTTCAATCTAGCAACTAGTCTACATCTTTGTAAACGAGTCGAACAGACACTTTATGGTGTGTAAGGTTTGTTGGGCATTAAACGCCCTTAATGGTGTGTTGGGATGGCCAGAGATGGTGTGTAGTGAATGAGGGTAGGAATAACTGCATATGTATCTGATCTATTCTGTATCTGAAACTGGAATTGCTTCTGTTATCTAATTGAATCTTGGGATTCGAGAACTGTCTTATAAATGTGCTTTAATTGATTGAATGTCTTTTATGCACTAGGTTCACAACTCATTTTGTCATTGATATGATTTTAGGTGGCTCTCAGACTTGAACAGGTCGATGGAGTGAAAGCTCGATCAATCCGTTTATCATTCCTTTTAATTTTACTATTCGTAATTTTAGTTTTCTATGATATTATGATGTTTGAGAAGATTAAATAGATAGTTAATGGATGTGATAGTTATACTATGTGGAATGGTTTCATTTTGATTGTGTTTATAAATGTGGTTTTCCTAATATCGCCAGTGTAACTCTCTGGTCTTGGTCTGGACGTCTAGTTCAGGTTTAGGGTGTTACAAATCGAGATTTGATTTACTATACTCTTCTATCTCTTGAGTTTTATTTATTTCATGTTATTTTAGTATTATTATTCTAAAATCCCTAAAAACCCTCTTTTTTCTCTCGTACTATAATTTATTTAAAAGTACTAATTAGATCTTTTAAGTGTTTAGGTTAGAATAGATCTAGCACTCACCTCCCTTGGGTACGATCCTCAGAGTACTCACCTACTTCGTTGTAACGCTATATTACAACTCGACCCATATACTTACAGATATCGCTTTGTCATTCCATATTTATTGCAATATTCACACTCTGGATGTTAGTACATCTAGGGGTGGTCAATTTGCTAGTTCGGTTTGCATTATAGTTGCCTTACCGAAGGCTTTACAAACATATCTCCCTTTCTCCTTTACCACAGACCACATCTCACATATCACAAACTGATGGTATTGGCTTTAGCATGAAGGACGATTTTTACTTCATAACATAGACTGACTGAACTCAGACTGATAACACTGGATTATCATTACCCACACATATATCATTCATACTTTATAGAGAGATATACTTACCTTAAACAGTTAATATAATAATGGAGTTTACAATGCATAGAAGCAAAAAAGAACTCACCAGAAACTCTACTACAATGATCTACATAGCATGTGCTTTCCCTTGTCGCTGGGACCCTTGTTAGTGTCTTGAGCTAAAAGTAAGATAATTATTCTTATTAGATCATTAATCTATTGAAACTTATCATGCATGAAAGAACTTGTAACACATAATCTAAAATCAGGAAGTTTCCTTCCTTGTGAACAAATATAACGTCTATACATGCAATTCAATAAACTTCTAAATTCACCAAAAATTACTAGTAAGCTAGTACTAACGGGGCTGTTATCTAAACTCTACGAACTCTCTTCAGAGAAGCTCTCAGCACTAAGGTTTTTCAAAGACTTACAGAGACATTCAAGGAAGAAGAATATAAAAAGGTAATTCCTAATGGCAAACACTATCCTTATATACTCAAGCAAATGATATAAGGTTTAGTGGAAAAATCAGATAATTCCACTAACACCCTTGATTCCGGTGATTAAACGCACTAAACAAGTTTTAGGTCAAATCATCTACAATATTTTAGTTCACTTCTAACTAAGTCTTAACTAAATTCCAACATAGCTAATTAAATCATAAAGCACTAAATAAAAAATCTTATAACAACTACAAACTTAATGACGTCACCCAAAACATTTTGGGTGGGCGGATACATAATAGAAGAGTGTTCACCAAAACTATGAGTTCGCCAACTGGCGAATCACACAGAATACTTTACTTAGCCAAAAAAATTTTACTTACTCAATTCTACCCTTAACTTTACGAACTATATGCCAAACAGTAACAGAATACTAAGTCTCCATCGGGCTGGCTGTTACAAAAAAAATAAACTCATTCTTCCAATAATTTTTTAAGTAATCCATATAGTATTGCAAATGGATCATTTCCATTTTTATTTTCATTTCCGTTTCCATTTTTGGAAACAAACATTCATTTCCAAATGATACAATTTCTCAATTTTAGAGAAAACCATAATCATTCTTGAATGTTTCTCATTTCTCATTTCTTATTCATTTCATTCAATTCTATTCAAACATGCAATTCATTTCTGGTTTCAATAAGCCAGCGAAGGGACCGATTGGACATATGTAGTTCAAGCTCAAATGATTTGTAATTAAGTTCTGGTTTTTGCCTATTAATTATAAAGTCATTTAGTCACGAAGTCAATCCACTATAGAATTGTGACTGGGCTCTCCCCAACAACATACCATTACGAAAGCAACTATTCAGTGCTCGTCCAATGACCTTGTCATAAGTGTGTTATCAGTATAGGATGCCCTTGATCTTTTTGGGATAATATTCATTCTCCCAATATGATCTTATTTTATCTCATAGTAACCATTACATCTTCCTTCATGAAAAGTCAATCACTATCAAATAGTGATCAAGTCATCCATCACAAAGACGGATGACCCGTGGTCACGTTTATTTTTCATCAACCATGTAATGCTAGTGAGAGGATATCATTTACCCATATTTTAGGCTATGAATTCCACTATTTTAAATTACACTACATACTACAGAAGTCATACACCCAACACACAAGATTTTGGTTCCTTATTTATTTGAACTCAGGCTTTTAGTTACATCAAACTGCACGAGTCATGCATACATAGTCTTCCATCCACTCAGGATTTAGGTATGTTACACTATGAATGTCACAAGTGAATAAATTCATAAACAGATTCATGATCTATTTTTTTGGTTCATGTCCGATGTACTATCAGTCTAGCCAGTTATATTTATGTCTCTATCTTCTGGGAGTCATCCGCTCCGACGCCCAAGACAAGACATCACCTCAATTGGACTTAATAGATGACATATTAGTCTTTTAACTGGTTTTCTCTGTAACACACTATACCTAGCCTGGTTGTCGAGCCTGAATATTAGGATTTCATAACACCATCACACATCTTTCAATTTAGCTTTTGTAATAACTATAAGTCATACATGTTCCAGTCATCAATAAAACATGCTAAGCATTCATCAAGCGAACTTAAAACAAGAATTAAAAATGCATTAGAACCACTTAGCAAAATTTAAAAACAAATCATGTAGGTATTGATACTAAATCAAAGATATCGATATTTTCCTTAGATGGTATCAATACCACCTAGAAAATCGGTACCAAATTGGTATTTTGTTTCTCACTTAAAATCAAAATCTCAAAATTCATTAGTACCTTTCATAAAGTATTGATTATTCTACCTTGAGTATCAATATATGTGATATGGTATCGATACCAAATTATGTTATTGGCTTCCGTACTTTCAAAAATAATGGAGGTATCATTTTTAAAACACGAATATTGATATCTCTAATCCAAACTACAAAAATTCAGCAGTTTAAGGCATATAATCCACTCAAAATAATAACTACTCCACATGCAACTTTTACCTTATCAAGTAATCACCAAAATGACCATAATAACAGTTTAATCATCAAAAACATACCCGATTCAACAAACGATATAACAAGAACAATATCTATAAATTCTAAGAACAAATAAACTATAAAAGTAATCAAAACATTATGGCAAAGTTTATGCAACAATTCTACCACATTATTCAACGTCCATTGACCATACATACTGTTCATGGCACTTCAGCATAGTTAATATTTAACCCAAAACACTGTCAATGAAATAATTATAACATCCATTAAAAGTGCTAGAAAACTAAACCAATAAAATATAATAAGGACCACAATAATAATATATCAAAGTCTAACCACATTGCCTTATCCCCACAATTCAAAGAATAATATTAATACCACCTACGGAAATGCTAAAGCCTAACATAGATCACTTCCTTGGTACCCTTGTACCACTTACACCACAAACACTAAATATCTACAATGGTTAGAGAGAATGGGTGAGCTTAAACCAACTCAGTAAATTTTGGAGTAACCACAAGGTATACACAACATCAAAGGTTAAACAAGAGCATGCTATAATACATTCACAACCATGTTCTAATTGAGTCAGAATTACGTATTCACGCTTCATTAATTCATAAATCTAGCATATACTCTCACATGCAATCACACTCCACTCATATATATAATTCATTTTATACTAATTCATCAAGACTAAACAACGTATACATGCTTTAATAACTCACAAGTCTAGCTTGTATATTCACATGCATTCACAAGTTAAATGAAAATGACCCAAACTACAATTACATACACAATTTACCATGATAACATACTAACATTTCCATGAAACTTAAATCAACTCATTTAGCATATTATTCATATGTTTATGCATCCATCTCACATCGTATTATTACAATATATAAGATCACATTTAAACAAAAATTTGGCACTTGAGGCTATGAAACATAAAAGTGGGCTAAACCACCACACATCGGATACACAGATCTCTAACATACCAATTGACTCATGGAGTCGAACATATCTTAAAAAGTGAAGCATAAAGATAACACTCTCCAACACACCAATCATGTCCAGTTAAATGGAGCTTAGCTCACATTCTCTTCTCTCTCCAACTTGTCCCAAGGTCTTAATGCCCAAAAACACAATAATATAGGTGAGTACTCACAATCCTATGGCATGCCAACTATATCCAACAGTTTCAAGAGATCACAAGGCCAAAATATCCAAAATTACACAGTTTTAACTACTAATTTAATGCACATCATCTCTATTCATATTCATCAATTTACATCACAACTTGTACACAATGCATGCTTATCAGATTCACATTTAATTATAGTTTAAGTGCCACAATAATGCTTATTGAGCCATCACATATCCGACCACATATGTGTGCATTAAAATCAATACATCATATATCACATGCAAGTATTCTCACATATTACCTATCATACTTCCATGCAAAATAATCAATAAAAACATATTTTTCCCATTTTGGCCAAATTTCTACTTTAGTCCTTGAACTTTTCAACATTTGTGATTTCATCCCTTCATTACATTTTCACTTCTAAAATTCTTTCTATTAATTGTCATATCCAAAATCACTTATTTTCTTAAGAATTCCTTTAACTAAATCATTTTCAAATTTCCCCAAAAATTCACTATATTTAATAGTAGAATAGTGTTACGTGTCTGATCGAAAATTTTGAGTTGATACAATTCTTTTCTCTTGTAATAAACATAAGGTAAATTTTGTTTAATTCCTCTACGTTCTTATCTCATTTGATGTTTTTCATAAGCATAGGATCAATTTTACAACCCAAAATGACATAAAATTAAAGCTTATCGCACATTACAATAATATGATATTTAAAAATAAATCACCTTACGTATAAAGGTAGGTTAAATTATTTTAATTTAACCTACAAAGTGAGGAAAAAAATCCTCCATCCCAGCCTTCTTGTCCCTTTAACATAATCTTGATGCATTATCCTATTATTTATCGAACATTGTTATATATATATTTATGTTAAACAAAAAATAAGAGACATTGACATTTTACATTTTTATCAAGCTTTTTTCCTAATATTTTCAGATTTTTTAAAAAATAAGTATTTTAAGAGATTAAAAAATATGATACTACTTTTTACCTATAAA
>CM025248.1:16452979-16463858 GCA_013677275.1 Gossypium schwendimanii
GACGGATGTTAGGGGATGATGCAGCTAAGGGGGTGTGTGTTTGTGTGATGTGGAAAGGGGAAATGATGGTGGAACGGGGCTGGTTGTGTGTTGTTCAGCTGGGGTTGCAGTGGGCTATCGATAGGGGAAGAGAAAGGGTAAGGGAAAGAGTAGAGGTTGCGATCGACTGGGGTGAGGTTCGAAGGTGGGTTGGCGAGCAAGGGGATGATGTGCAGGGAGATGGAGGGGGTGTCTGGTGCATGTGTGGCTTAGCGAGGAATAGTGGTTTGGGGGTTTAAAGGTGGTTCCGCAAGGGAGAGAGGTCGATTAAGGTAAAGGTGCGATTGATGGCAGGAGATGGTGAAGTAAATGGTGGTCGGCAGTGTTGGGGTGCTAAGGAACTACGATCTAGGGTTTGTTTGTGAGAAAGGAATGAGATGAATGTAAAAAATAATAATTTAGGGTTTGGGGGTTAAATGGGAGACATGTTCATGTAAGGGCTCGTGTTAGGCCACACAACTGTGTCATACGCTCCTGTGGTTCTTTCTTAGCCCGTGTGACGTTAAAAAAAATAAGCCTAGTCTTCACACGACTGTGTCGCACGGCTGTGTACCTTACCCGTGTAACTTTCTAACTTGATTTAAAATTGAAAAAATTAGCTTCAAGTTTCACACGGCCTAAGACATGCCCGTATAGACTATTTTTGGCCGTGTAATAGTCAAATTTTAGAAAAATTAAATCCCAGGATCTACATAGCCAAGGACACTCCCGTGTGTCCAGGCCATGTGGATCACACGGCCATATCGCTAGGCCGTGTAACTCACTGTCAAATCCCTTATAGTGCACACGGTCTGGGACACTCCCGTGTGCCCAGGCCGTATGGGTCAAAAAACTTTTTTTTGTTAATTTTGAAAATTATTATTTTTAAAAATAACATGAAATAAAATTAAGAGAATTAGAAGTGTTAACACTCAGATTGCCTCTCGAGAAGTGCTTATTTAAAGTCTAAGCTCGACTTACCTCATATTCATCCGAACTAACATCAATTATAGATGTAGCAGTTGCTAAAAATGGCTGACCTAGAATCAAAGCTACGTCATTATCCTCATCTATGTCTAAAACAACAAAATCAACTAGGAATATGAATTTAACAATTTTTACAAGAATATATTCAATAATACCCTTAAGAAATCTAATGGTTCTATATGCTAATTGAATACTCATCCTGGTTTGTTTGGGTTTCCTAAGACCTAATTGTTTAAACATTTTATAGGGCATGATGTTAATACTTACCCCTAAATCTACCAAAGCATTATTAATATTCAAACTACCAATTAAATAAGGAATAGTAAAACTTCCTAGATCTTTCAACTTGTTGGGTATTTTATTTTGTAGTATGGCTGAGCAAATTGTATTTAGCTCCACATGTGATGAATCATCTATCTTCTTTTTGTTTGCCAAAAGATTTTTTAAAAATTTAATTGAATTGGACATCTACGAAAGAGCTTCAATAAACGGTAAGTTAATATGTAATTTTCTCAGGAGTTTAAGAAATTTTCCAAATTGTTCATTTGTGTGGTCTCTCTTCGTCGCATTAGGATATGGCACTCAAGGTTTATATTCTTTACCAACTTGTTTTTGTTCATTCTCGCTTATCTTAACCTTACCGTTACATACCATAATTTCTTGCCTTGGTTCTGGTTTAGATTCAACTAATATGTAATTTTCTCAAGAGTTTAAGAAATTTTCCAAATTGTTCATTTGTGTGGTCTCTCTTCGTCGCATTAGGATATGGCACTCAAGGTTTATATTCTTTACCAACTTGTTTTTGTTCATTCTCGCTTATCTTAACCTTACCGTTACATACCATAATTTCTTGCCTTGGTTCTGGTTTAGATTCAACTAACCCTTCTTCAGTTCACACAGTAATTGCATGAAGTTGTTTTTTTGGGTTAATTTCAGTATTGCTAGGGAAACTACCTTGTGGTCGTTCTAAAATTAACTTAACAAGTTGGTCGATTTGGTTCTCGAGTCATTGAATTGATTCTTGTTGGTTTTTAAGTGCTGCTTTAGTGTATTGAAAGCGGTTTTTTGACATTGAGATAAACTTGGTTAACATCTCCTCAAGGTTGTTGGTAAGGTTGTTATTGGAAGCAAGGGGTCGTGCTCTCTGATTTCCTTGACCACCCCAAGAGAAATTTGGATGGTTCCTCCAACCTGCATTATAGGTATTACTATAAGGGTTATTTTGAGGCCTAGAATTATTACCCATATAATTGATTTGTTCGTTCTCTGTGCTAGGGCTGTAGGGTAAGTATTCTGGATTGTTAATTCCTCATCCATTCGTATCATATTGCATCACCGGATGTACCTATGTAGAAACATATAAACTATCAATTTTCTTATTTAATTATTCTACCAGATTCGATAACATGGTGATTGCATCTAAATTAAAGACACTGATTGCTTTCATCGGCTTCGTCCTCATGACATGCCACTGATAATTATTCAGTGCCATCTCCTCTATAAACTCATAACCTGCTTCGGGCATTTTATTGTTAAGTAGACCACCAGCTGCTGCATTGATCAGTTGCCTAGTTAAGGGATTTAAACCATTGTAGAAGGTAACCCATGGTGAAGGCACTGTCTCAATAAGTCATTATACCTCTCCCATGCATCATATAGGGTCTCTGAATCAATCTGAACAAAAGAAGAGATATCATTCCTCAACTTAGTTGTCTTAGCCAGTGGGAAGGAAGTACTTTAATAGGAATCTCTCGGTCATTTGATCCCATGTAGTGATGGAACCTCGTGGTAAACAATTCAACCACTGTTTAGCTTTGTTACTCAACAAGAAAGAGAATAACCGTTGGTGAATGGCGTCGTCAGAAATGCCATTTATATTGAAAGTATCACAGACTTCCAAACTATTGTATCATCTAAATAATTTTCGATTTCAGTTCGAAATTATTCACAGCAATGGTGGGTCGCACAATACTCGATTCAGCCCCAGTTAGAGTGGGCTTGGCATAATCACACATTGTTCGAGGAACAGAATCTGAATTTGCAAGATTTGCAGCAACTGTGGGAGGTAGCTGATTATTCTGATTGCCACCCATCTCCTCAGTAATAATAATAACGTCCTCTTCGTCTACTATATTCTGTTGACTTTGCCTTACTTCTCTACGGTTTTTGCGAGTAGTACTTTCAAACTCACTATCAAATAATAATGGTCCTAACAGGTTTCTTCTAGTTATAAACTAAAGGAACCTGACAGAAGCAAATAAAAGAAATATGAAAATGTAAAAATTAAACTAAAAACAAAAACAAAATGATATAAAAATAAATGGTTAAATTCATAAAAATCGAGTGTTCCTAATAGTTTAGTCCCCGGCAACGGTGCCAAAAACTTAATGGTCACTAAACTAACTATAAATACGACTACGGTAAGTGCACCTATCGAACAATCGTATAGCTATGGTGAGTAGGGAATATCGTATCCACGAATACTAAAAGTACTAGTAAATACCATTTTTCTAATATTTAGCTAACAAATTGGAATGATTTTTTTTAATCTAAATTTGTTAATCTAATTTATCTAATAACGCAACAGAGAATGAAATAGAAAAATAATCAAAGATAACCAATGAGATAAACAATACCTAGGAAAGAATCCACCTAAACTTCACCTATTATTATAAATCTGAATTAAACGATTTATTCACTTGTGTCTTGATTCGTAAAAATCCCTAAATTATGTTAATATCTCTTTTGAGAGTAAGACCAACTGACTCTAGATTGATTAATTGAAATCTATTTCTAATTAAAACCCCTATCGTCGCATTAACTTGATCTATGAATTCCCTTATTACATTTGACTCTAATCCAGTAAATTTATGTCGTCCTTTTTCTAGGATTGCATGCAACTCCACTCAATTATGCTAGATATACTCTTAAACAGGGGCTTTTACTCCATTTAAATAAGCACATTAAAAATTAATTAGTATCCCAAAAAAATTAAAACACAGAATAAGCATACATAATTGAGAACAAGAATCAAGTATTTATCGCGTAAAAATAAAAATTAAATAATAAGATTGATCATAGGTTTCATCCTCCCTAGGTATCTAGAGAATTTAGTTCATAATCTTGAATAGAAACATCTCAAAGTTAGGATAACCAAAAGACATAAAGAAACTCAATAAAACTTCGAAAGAAATTAAATGGAGATCTTCGATCTTGAGTGAGATCTACTTCTGAGTTGATTCCGATGGCGTTCTTCGAGTGTTTTGTCCGATCTTCTCTGATTGCCCCTTTAGATCTTCATCTAATTGGTATTTATAGACTTTAGAATGCCCAGAAAGTCTAAAAATTGGGCTTTTTGGCGTATTTGGGAAGCAGGGTGTGATATTGACACGGCCTGGCACATGGGTGTGTGGCCAACCCATGTGGAAATGCCTAGGCTGTGTAGATCCTAAAAATAGCTTTATTTGCTTGATTTTGGTTCGTTTTTATCTCCTTTCACTCCCAAATGCTCTCCTAAGTATAGAAACACGAATTTAAAGGATTAAGAGCATCAAATTCACTAATTTGCATAATTAATCATCGAAAAATACATTAAGAATGGGATTAAAATATGTTACTTTTATAGCTTATCATATATTAACAAAGAATGTTTTAGTTTTTTATTATATAACTTTAATAATAATAATCAAATATTAATGTATGATGGGCCTTGAAAGACTAAACTTAGAGGCCCAATGTATGATGGGCCTTGGTAGACTAAACTTAAGTCGATTTATATACTATGTTCACTGTCCCGCTCATCATCTCCAATTAACTCTAGTAGTTGTAATTAAGGAGTTTATTCCTATTTGTTAATTTTTTTCATACTTTACAAGTATAATCAATTTGGTTGCTTATTCAAGCAAGCGACATAATCAATTAAGAGAAATTGAAACATCTCGTATCACGGAGTTGATTGATAGTGGTGAGCTTGAAACTGGCAAAGAGAAAAATCAAGCTGATACTCTCCATCTTGTTGGGGATGTTCGATTTTGTTTGTGTTATATTACAATATATCATCAAGCCCAACAACCTTACCCAAATGAGTGAAGCTGATGGAATATATGATGCAATGATATTCGTTGATTTTGTTTTCATCTTGCATTTTATGATTGAGATGCTTGGAGTCACTGATGATTTTTGTCAAGCATTGTAGTATAAATCGCAAGATGTACTAAACACGATGCAGCTGGTACCATCAACTAAAATGCTTCTCTAGAAACTCAGAGAACATGAGTGGGATCCTTTGTTTTAGAAAATAAAGTTATTTTGTAAAGATCATGAGATGGAAATCCCCAATTTAAGTGCTTCGTACAAAGCAAGTTGAGATCGGTCTCACATCCAAAGAGACAACCTCATAATTAAGCATCACTATCAGTTTGATAAATTCATTGTTGGTATCGGTTCATTTCTAACAAAAATGAATTCTAACTTTAATAATGAGGCAGTGGAGTTGTTCTTAGCTTCGCTTTGGATCAATGCGATAATTACAAAGCTTTTCAAGTGGAAGATATCTACAAGCTTATGAATGATTTTTATCCGGATGATTTTACAAAGCAAGAAAAGTTAACTTGAAGATTCAATTGGAGCATTTTCAACTTGATGCTCATTAAAGAACGGAGTTGCAGAAAGCTTCTACAATTGCCAAGTTGTGTCAAGAACTAGCTAAGACAAATAAGTCAAGTATTTATCATCTTATTAATAGAATTATTCTTCTGTGCTAACTCTTCTCGCGTCTATTGTAACAGCTGAATGAGCATTTTTAGCCATGAAAATTGTGAAGATAAGACTTCGCAATATAATGGAGAATTATTTTCTTTGAACTTAGTTGGTGGCATACATTGGAAAAGAGATAGCTCGAGAATTTTCAACAGATTCTATCATTAATGAGTTCGATCTTATGAAAAAGCAGAGGGTCCAATTTAGGATGCTAGTATTGAGAAATAGGATTAAGACCAAGTTTTTTTTAATTTAATTTTTGGAATTATAATGATATTTATCAAATTTTAGTATAGTATTAGTATTCTTTTTTGCATATTGGAAAGATATAATTAATTTTATGTAGTGTGATTATTTTTATTTTAATTTTTTACAATTAAATCATTCATTCTTTTAAAAAATATTAAATTGATCTGTTTGATAAGAAAAAAGAAGTATTCGAGAAGAATTGACACTTTTTTATGTTAAAAAAAAGGTCGTTTGAATTTAGAAGTTTCACCCCCTTAGAGTGAAATCTTAGATTCATCCCTGCATGCAAGGTAACATATATGCTAGTAAAATTTGTAACCTTGATTGCCATATCAACTTGCATTGGACATTTATTACATTTTAGAACAAAAAAAGGGGACTTGCACTAGACTCTAGCGTACAGTCATTAGTTTGTGCTAGGCTTGTCATGATGTGTTTCTTACGCATCAGTTCTGATTAGTTGTAAACTGACGGCTTAAATCCATTATCTATAATGGGTTGAAAGAAATCCATTACCCACGAGATGTTTATGTTTATGTTGTTTCACTTTGTTTTGTTCTATAAATTTATCGTTGTTATTGCGTCACGGGGCTAGATATTTAGCCACATAATCCGTGTGACCTTAAGCAATTTCTTCACTTCATATACGCCTAAGTCAGCCTAACTTCTAAACCTGAAGATTCTTGCAGAATTTTTAACACCTCAGTTTGGGTGAGTATAAGGTTTAGTGCATAGTCCTAAGGTAGTATGATTGGCGGAGTAAGCATTGCCTAAGTGCATCTTTCGGCGTATAGAATAGGCGTGTACAATTATGTAAGTTAATAAAAGTCCATTGTTAGGTGGCTATGTTAGTTAGAATAAGATCACTGGCCAAGTAAAATGGTATCGAGAGTATGGGTTCACGTTTGGGATATAGTGCGCTCGTTATTTGTTGTGCAATACAAGTTAAGTTGCAAGGTAAGCTGGTTAGGAATTAACCGACTGTGAACCTAAATAGTTAAAAGATAAGGGAATACTCAATTAGGTTTATCGAAAGTTGTATACTTTTGATAAGACAAATTATTAATGATGTGACATTTGTCAAGTTCCAATAAGAACTTAGGTTATAATAATAGATATTCAAGTTTGAGATAAGAGAGTTCTCTTTTTCTTTCTTCTAAAATAAGGTTTTCTAAGGCTCGAGGAACCGAAGGCATTTCTCTAAGCTAAAGTTGAGGTCCTTGATTTTATTGGTGATTGCTCTATGTCAAGGTAAGTTTTATGATTCTACATGTTATGCTATTGAAAAGTAAGTCTGTAAGAGTGTATGAACAATAAGATGAAGAATTAAGGCTTAGTATCAGGGTTATCTGAGTTTGTGATGAAGGTAAATGTTACAAATAAGTTTTAATAGTGTTCTTCTGACTTATAAGCAGTGGTTGCTACAATTCCCTATTGGATTTGGAGTTCAAGCTGCTACTCATGATTGTCAAGTGAGTCTCTAAACTGACTCTTGCATGTATACTGTTTATGCTAGATATTTCTGTGGAAATTGAATGAACTATGAAGCAACATCAGAAAGGTATAATATGAAGGTTACACTGTTGTATGAATGTTTGTTAGGTCTTGTATGTGTTGTTCGCATGGAATCTGACAAGTTAAGTATGTGATAAATATTCTGATGATGAAGTATGATTGCATAAGCACAAATAGAATGTATGTGATAAGATATGAGTTAGTCAGGTGTTGTTAATGGATGAAAGTGTGAAGTCTTAAATGGTGTCAATGCATGAAGAGTCAGTCAAGTGATCCTGTTCACCGCGGTGGAGTCTAAAGGGGTCCATCAAGACTTTAAACACAAATTCTAAAATGAAAAATCCATGGCCATGATACTTTCTAAAAGAACTTAAAGGATGGTTATTACCTATAGGTTTTTATGTGTGTCCCATGCTATGATGGGCAAACCTCACTTAAGTAAGTTTAGGCAAATTTATATCGCAAAAAGACGATAGATAAAGGAAGCCTTTGTGGCGTAATATTGCCTTTGTGCAAAACTTTGTAACTAACGCCTTCGTGGCACACTCTTAAGAACCACCCTCGTGGTGAACTATGAATGAATAGCCTGTGTGGCAAATTCTAACGTAATAGCCTTTGTGGAAAAAACCTGAAAGAACAACGTACATGGAGAAATCGAAGCAGTGCTCTTATGCCTTATCCTAGTGAGACTCGCAATGGCGTAACCTAAAGGAATGATTCTTAGTAGATTATGTATTAAATTACTTTTCCATGTTCAACATGGCTTGTAAGTGTGATTAGAAAGATCAATAAGGCACAATGTCCCTATGGGCTACGATAAAGTGCTATATAAGACCATAATTCAAATATGAATAAAGATGTGATAGGTAAACATAAAAGAAGTGTATTCGAGGTAAGGATTTTCTAATTATATATCAGAAATAATGTACTTGTTATGTATATAGGTGATCAAACATGGATTGTGGAACGTTGACTTAAAGTTACATATACAAACGTAATGGTGATTCGGTCATATGGACTGTTGTAAAGGAAAATGGGTAAAGACTTATGAAGGATCATATTGAAAGAGGTCAGTGGCGTATCAAAGATGTTGATGGGTAAGAAATGATCTCTTGGTAAGGTATGGTATCTAATATGTAAATGAGAGTGGAAATTGAGGGAGTATTCACCAATGACTAAATTGAAGGTTCAGAACGATACGATCATCTAAATAAATTACCAATATAGATGGGCAGATATGACACATGTAATGATGTTTTTCTTTCATGAGTCTGCGCTAGGAGGGACAATGCCAGGATTACACCTAAGGAGTGATGCATTAGCCTTTTATGCATATAGAGCAAGTTTGGCGACATGTTCAAAGACAAACATACTACTTAGAAATCCATGCTTAGTGGAAGCTGTAATAGATTAGTTTTTAAATAAGATATTGTTGCAATTTAATTACCTCAAGTTGAAGTTGTAATTACCCATATTTACTTATGTATTTTAGTTTGAAATCTTGTAATTAAATAAGTTGTAATTATCTATAAAATTTCATAAGTAAATTAAATAAGTTGTAATTACCCATTGTATTCACGTAGTAATACCTTAAATCCAGATCCGATTAATTAGATCGGGTTGAGGGTGTTACAGAATTCCTCTAAGGCACCAACGCAAAGCAAAAGCAACTCAATAAAAGAACTCAAAATAAGAGAAAAGCCATAGAAAAGAAAAAGCACAAGAGTTTGAGTAAATGTTCTCAAAGAATTCTATTACTCAGGAATTAAGTGATTACAATGAGAGAAAGAGACCTCTATTTATAGTTGAGCTTCCCCAAATTTAACAATACATATTAAAGTACATCAATAACCAATATTAAAAGATATCTACAAAATCAAATCTCTAAGATTTACAAAATCAAATCTTCTAAAATTGTATATCTTCGAAGATTACATCCCATATTTGTCATACTTTGTAAATGGGCCTTCAATCTTTACAGACAACGTGCCAATTTTGTTGGGCCATGTAACCCCTCGCGAACAAGATGGATCAATCAAATGTGTCATGGTTGCGAGCTTCCTTGCGCAACCCATGACACTTGTTCATTAAATTGATGAAAGTTGTTAACAATTACAGTATAGGGGACACAATAAATTTAATCTCAAAGTTAAATATCTATTCTTAGATAAAGAGTATAAGTTTTAAATTTCAGTTGGATAAAATTATAAATCAAATTGTAAATGATGTTTTAGGTTAATGGTAAATTGAAATTTGAGATTGAGATTTTAAGATTTCGTGTTTGACTTTCATTTTGTATAAATCATATTTAAATTTATTTTTGTTTACGTTTCATCATGCGTGTGGTCCACTTATATTTCGATTATAAAAATTTTAAATTTAATAATTTATGTTTGACATTCAAATTAAAAATTTGTTTTAATATTAAAGAAGGAAATAAAAATGTATGATAATTTTAAAAAAAAAAACTCAATTAAATTTACAAGCTATCCATTCGGACTAACTAAAGTTTCTAATTTGACTTGTTAAATAGCTTAATTCGGGTTTATATCAAAATTGGTTACTCCAGGCTCGAATTTTTTTTAATTAAGTTTGAAATAATCTCGGTTTGCACCTCGATCCAATTTTGATGTTGGAACTATTGTTGGAATAGATAACTTAGTTGGGCGCAATATTTGTTAACTCACGAATCATACTTTATGGAGTCTCGCATAAAAAAATATTTTATTTCACAATTCGTTCGACCAAACTATTAGCTAAAGTCCAATCTAACCGTACATTGACAAATATTTGTAGCCTGAATATTAAGTTCAAATGGTTATAAATCACTCACCTCAAATACCTCACTTTGCATATAAGCAAATCTCTCGAATAAAACTTATGAAGAGTGCGGAAAATATCCCAATAAAATAGCAAAATACAAAAGTAGAAAACACTCATAAACTATCCATCAATATCTTCATTAAGCTGCCAACATATAGGCCATGAACAACGCGATCTCCTGCCACAAGAAAAGGCTTTATCACTTGGTTTAAATACTGAAATTCTTTGATAAATAATCTCATTAATCTTATTATTATCAAGTTTTACAGCAGCTTCAAATTACTTTAGAGATAAAGACAAAGATAAGGATAGACAACTCCAATACTTTAAACTTCTCCCTTCCTTTCCAAGATTGATCGGATGGATGATCATCGTATTCTAATTTATCACGAAATTTTCTCATCATTTGTTGTTTAATAATATTTAATTATAAGTTATTAAAAATAAAATATTTCAATAGTAAAACTTTGACTGCTTCAAATAAATTGTTCTAATTAGGGGTGAGCAAAATTGGATTTGACTAGAAAAA
>CM025248.1:16484887-16510987 GCA_013677275.1 Gossypium schwendimanii
ACAAAATACACAACCAATTCAAAAATTAGGACACGGGCTAGCTAGAATACAAAGCAACGATCTCAAAAATATGAAAAATATCAAAAACCAAGCAAAATACATACCAAATTTTAGCTTCCAAAGTGCGGAATGCTTAAAACACAAAATGTGTTCTTTGTTCTTCAACTTTCAGCAAAAATAAAGCCAAATGCATGGCATTTTGTGTTTTGTTTTATTTATTATTATGTTTTTACTAATTACTATTTTAACCTTAACTAATTCATTTAAAAATCGGCTATCATATGTCAATAAAAGTCCACTCATACTTTCATTGGTATAATATCAACATAAGGACCCCACATTAGAAAAGCCATAACAATAAAGCACTTTAACAAATAGCTAGCCACTTTTGCATTTGACGCGATTAAGTCTTTTTTCACAAATTGGCACACAAACGATAAAATTAATTCACAAAAATTTCACACATTTCAATTCACATACTATAATCACGTAAAATAATATTAAAATATTTTTTTGACTTAGATTTGTGGTCCCAAAACCATTGTTTGACTAGGGTCTAAACCAGGCTGTTACATGGCAGGTGCATTATGTAAGTCGAAAGGCAATCGCATAAAAGCAAATGTATTGTATGGACAGGTAAAAGTATTTTATATTGGTCTTCCAGGGCTACAACTCTTTGGTTGTATCTCGAACGTCCATCTAAAAGGCAATAAAATTCATTACCTTTTAGTCGGTCTAACATTTGATCTATAAAAGGCAATGAAAAATGATCCTTACGAGTGACTGTGTTAAACTTTTTGTAGCCAATACAAATTATCCAATCCGTGATAGTTCTTGTCTTGATTAACTCGTTCTGTTCATTCTTGAGAATCGTGATTCCACCTTTCTTCCGTACGTATTGTACCAGACTTACCCAAGAGCTATCTGAGATGGGATAAATAATTCACGCATGTAACCATTTAATTACCTCTTTTCGTACTACTTCTTTCATGATAGGGTTAAATCTCCTTTGCCCATCATTTTTACATTTTTCACCTTCCTCTAAAATAATTTTATGCATACAGTAGGAATGACTTATACCCCATATGTCAGCTATGGTCCAACCAAGTTTTTTTTAGATTTCTTTAAATATCAATCAATTTCTCCTCTCGATGTTTTGTTAAGTTTGTTGAAAAACTCACAGGCAAAGTAGAACATTACCAAGATAAATGTATTTTAAGTGAATCGTTAGTACCTTTAGGTGGTTCTTTGGTTAACAACTTGGGTTGTGTAATTCCCAAACTTCTAATTCTAGCGGTTCAAGTAGCAGTGGTTGATCATAACACCTCAGATTAACTTCCGTCAAAGCCAAACCTTCATTATCTTTTTCATCTTCGAATGATTTAGATCCTAAAGTGTTCAACAAAAGGTCTTCTTCAGAATTATTTTCCATAGAAACTAAGGTTTCTAATTCCTCCATTATTGAACACTCTTCCATCAGATCGGGAAATTTCATGGCTTTTAGAACATTAAATGTTACCTTATTGTCTTTAACACTCATAGTGAGTTCGCCTGTTTTCACATCTATCAACGTTCTTCTCGTGGCTAGGAATGGTCTCCCCAGGATGATTGCAACTTCCTTATTTGCTTCAAAGTCCAAAACAATAAAATCAGCAGGAAAAATAAATTTATCAACTCTTACCAAAACATCCTCGATCTTTCCTTTGGGATATGCTAACGATCGATCCGCTAGTTGAAGTGTCACATTAGTGGGTCTTACTTCACCTATTCCTAATAGCTTGAAAAAAGATTTAGGCATCAAGTTGATGCTTGCTCCAAGGCTGCACAAAGCTTTACCACAATATGATTCACTGATGTTACAAGGTATCATAAAGCTTCTAGGATCCTTCAATTTTAGAGGTAGCTTGTTTTGCAAGAACGCACTACATTCCTTCGTTAAAGCGACAGTCTCATACTCACTAAGTCGTTTCTTATTGGACAAAATATCCTTTATAAACTTCACATAGTTGGGCATCTATCCTAAAGCCTCCATATACAAAATGTTGATGTGTAATTGCTTTAAAATATCTGAGAACTTCTTGAATTCTACCTCTTGTTTCTGTTTATTTTGCTGAAGTCATTGAGGATATGGAACTTTAAGTTGATACGAACAAGTCTTTTGAGGATGTAAATCTACAAAAGAGGGTGTTAGCTTTTTAGAATTTACTAGTTTAGGGTTTACCTCATTAGACATTTCAGCATCCAACTTTTTTGTTGTTAGAACTTCAATTGTTGGTTGACTTTCCTCTTTTTCATTAGACTTGTCTTCAAGCACAACCTCCTTGGGTTCCAAAATCTTACAACTTTGTAACTCGACCACTTTACAATGCTCTTTATTCAAATTTCTCAGATTTTTTGTACCGCTCGACAAGGCTCTTTGCGGTCTACTATGAAGCTAAGTAGCTAATTGACCTATCTGGTTTTCCATATTTTTCAACATTGCTACTTGACTTTAGATCAAGGCGTTGGTTTTAGCCATGTATGCTATCAACAAGTCCTCCAAACTGTTTGATGACTCAACTTGAGGTGGTTGTGGGGCTTGTTGGTAAAGCTATTGACTTTGGTTGGGTCTATGCTACATTTGATTATTGTTCGGTCTGTTTGCTTGGTTACTTCAGGAAAAGTTTGAATGATTATGCCACAATGGATGTTAAAAGTTGGACTTTGGTCCTTTGTCCACTTCTATTTTGATATTGGTTCCTTATATAATAAACTAATTCAGGATTTGAAGGGGAATTCTCGAAAGAATGACCATCCTCATAATACACATAGGAAATAACATCATGCTGACTTGGTGATTGAGCTGTAAAATTATTTAAATCATTAGTGGTAAACTATTTTAATATATAGGAAATAGAAGATACCTGAGCAGAGAGTGACATAGTGCATCCACTTCATGCACTTCGGCTGCTCGTCTTTCTAAAACTGCTTGATTTTTCAGCCATTGGTAATTATTGCTTGCAATCCTCTCAATGATCTTGTAAGTCTCATTATAAGATTTAGACAAAATTACACTATTCGTAGAAGCATCTACCATTAATCTTGTGTGTGCGTTGAGACTGTTATAAAACGTGTCCAATTAGATACAATGAGGAATCCCATGAGGACACGTACAAAGTAATTCCTTAAATCTTTCCCACGCCTCCTATAGTGACCCATCATCCAATTGTTGGAAAATAGTTATCTCATTACGCAACTTTGTGTTTTTGCTCGGTGGAAAATATTTTACCAAAAGCCTTTCTGCTAATTCTTGCCATGTAGATATTGAACTTGGTTGCAATGAATTCAGCCATGCTCGTGTTCAATCTCGTAATGAATACAAAAATAGTTTTAACCTTAGCGCGTCTTCAGTCACACCAGCTAACTTAAATGAATCACTCACCTTCATGAATAATCGAAGGTGTAAGTGTGGATCTTCCATGGGCATACCACTGAACTGACCCACCATTTGGAGCATTTGAAACATCACTGATTTCAACTCGAATTGCGATGCCTCGATATTCGTCCTTCTAATTCCTGGATATAACTCATTGAAGAGTGGCACAATGTGTTGTCTAATGGCACGATCCCTATCATTAACAATAAGAATTTGATTGTGCACATGATTGACTCCATTACCTTGTCCATCGTTTTGATTTCCAAGGTCCATCTTGGCTTGTCTTTAAGTAGATCTTTCGCGTCTTCTTTTTCTAAAATTTTGCTTGATTTTAGGGTCCACGGTAATAGATCAATGATTCAATCTATGCTCATAAAACACCTGATAAATAAATAAAAAATAAAGAATAAAAAATAAATTAGTAATTTTAGAAATTAAATAAAAATGAAAACCAAATTGTAAAAATAATTTCACAAAAAATGATTAAGGCAATAGTCCCCGGCAACGATGCCAACAACTTGTGACGGGGTTTGTGCAAGTGTACACAGTCATTTAAGTAATAAGCAAGTAAAATGAGTTATCGTCTCCAAAGGGACTATATAAGTTTAACCAAATATTTGAAAAATTATAACTTCAAAATTTGAAGTAAAAATTCAGTAATTTGGATGGTGATAATTAAGTAAAATTAATTAGATGCAAAGATTGATCCCTATGCAATTCTAATCTAGATGCAATTTACCTAAATGTATGAATGGATGGCTTTAACAACAAAAACAATCAAAATTAAATGGGCCTGGATAATTATATCAATCAATTCAATTTACTTTATCGTGCTTAATAATGTTTGGAAATACTTCCACGATAACTCGATATTTCATGAGTTTGGAAACCAAATTAAGTCCTTTCGTAGTATTTTACTTAGTTAAATATACATTATACTAATCATATTAACTATGTAAGGAAATGGATCAAACTAAAGATATTATGAACCTCAACTTAGTCGGGTTTAAGGATCTAAATTGAGCATTGTACTTTTCAATTATGTGTCTACTAGCCGTCGTCTGGTTAGGATCGTTCAGCTAATCCGAGTGCACCCAATCACGTATGAATGAAATGCATCATGATATTAATTGAAAACATTTTTGATTGAGGGCTAAACATGCTAAACATGAATAAAATAGATCTTATTGAAATAAAATAATCATCCTAGGAAATAAGATTTAAAATATCATTATTGATGTAAAAAATAATAAACTAAAAGCAAACATGATTAATATAGATTACAAGAGGAAAGAGTAAACTCTATTCAATTTAGTAGCCTTTCGGATATCTTCTGACTGATTTAGTTCAGTAGCCTTTCAGATCTATTCTGACTGATGTGCTCTTCTGTTCTGCTCGATGCTTCTTTTGCTAAGGAGTTCCTAAGGTGGCCAACCAAGGAATACTTTTGAGACAGTTTTTATGGATAAAGGATGAAAAGAAGATGGGTTGCTATACAAGGGAAGGAAAAGGGAAATGGAATGTAGAGCAAATGCTAATGAAAGAAGAGAAATGATTTATGAATGAGGGCTGAGGGATGCTTTAAGAACTGATAGGTGCATGGAATTTATAGGTGAAGGTAAGGGGTAGAGTCAGCTAAAAATAGCATTTGAATTCCTTCTTTTTCTACCACACAAGGCCGGCCATATTTCAAGGAGAAGGGGATGACTAAGTCTCCTCATTTTGGATTCAAATCGAAGCTATTAATAGCCATAGGGTGGATAGTTTGAACAGCAAGTTGTTGGGCTGATTTTAGATTATTTTCCAACTGTAAGGACCTTCAATTAAATACCCCAAAGCTTACTTTTGGGAAGCCATCTACTTGTGCTGAAACTGGGCTTTAGTTCCCTCGTGTTGGATGGTTTCTCAGTCCAATAATTTAGCAGACATGTCCATCTTTTGATACCTTTTTTATTGGGTCAAACTATGAACCTCATGACCCAAATTGCATAGTCTTACCATCCATATGCATGGTCAGTGACTAACTCATGATTTAGGTAAACCACACCATGAACTTCACAAGTAAATTAATTCACAAACGAATTTAGAATTAATTCATCTTGGGTCCAATCCAATTTATCATTCTCTCAATGAATACATCTATATCTCTACCCGTGGAGTCAACTACTCCAATAGCCAAGACTAGTCATCTTTTCAATTGGAATTATAGACAACATAATTATCCTTCTCAATATTTGAATCAAATGTTCACTTTGATTCTTTTATGGTATTACAAACTCATTTAGATTATCTACTAAACTAAGTTATCTTTCTCACAATGTAAACTTTCTTATTTTGCCACTTATCATCAGTTTAAACTTAAACAATCAATGAGCTAATATTTTCTTGCCACGATTTCGCTATGCATGCAAAATTTGAAAGACATAAATACAAAAGACATATTAGTGAAATGTGAAATTTATTTATTCATCATTCAAATACATAAAAACTAATTACAATTTTTTGAAAGATAAAGACTTGAAGGCCAGAACTGAAATTAAATTGAATCACGAATTACAAAATCATGAATATCCCTAGGATAATCCATGCCAAAAGACATATTACTGCTATTCGAATGTTATAAATTACAAATAAAATCTGCTACTTTATTGAAGCTTTGGTTGATCAAATTAACCTCGACCTTAGGGAATAGCTCCATCGATTTATGAATTTTTTTGATTTAGTGACCGATAATAGTGATGTCTCCATTGTATTTTCTTATCATACTAACAATACTGGTGCAATCAATTTCGAAGTTAAATAAGTGAGGTAATGTGATTCCCTCCTCAAGATTTTATAGATTCGCCCATTTTGACGTCATAAGTTCATTTTGAAACCTACACCACCACCGATGACTAAACCATCACAGTCTCAAATACCACCCCAAATCCAGTTTTATTGTTTGTGACAGCAGCATCCACATTAATTTTCACATATCCATTGGGCATCTTCTCCCATTTTTGAACTCTAGGGACCAATGGAAGAAACGGTTTGTTAACCATATTGTGAATATGAAAGTCATCACTAACGTTTTTCGCCATGTCCCAAACAATCTGAGCCTCTTCCTCCTTTCTTTGAAATATGGCATTGTTGCGATTGTTCCAACCATTCTAAAGAGTCGTTACTAAATCTTCAAATGGTTTTTTGTCTAATAGACGCATTTCATCCTTAATCCAGTCAAATTGGGAATACTCATTATCAAGAAGCCTACCATTGAGTCCACCGAAGGTAAGAATATTCCAGTAAAGATAGACGTAAACAGCATGCAAGTCTAAAACACCAGGCTATGTCTATTGCAAGTGTGGGTAGTGTTAGGGGCAATCGGCCTAATTGCCAATAATGTAAGAGACGACACTTCAGTGAGTACAGATTGAGAAATGGGTCGTGTTTCAGATGTGGTTTGTTTGAGTATTATCTCAAATACTGCTCGGAGAGGTCAGTAAAAGAAAAGACTCAGACCGTTCGACCAAGCAACATTACCATGAGAGGTAGACCACCTCGGAACCCTAGAAATACGAGTAATAGCCGTGCTAGAACAAAGAACTCTACTATGAGATCTGAGGCATGAGCATCAGCTAGAGCTTACGTGATCCGCACATTAGACGGAATAAATATTTAAAGCAACAGAGCCAACATAGTATTTTTAAACTTTTCGAAAAAAAGAAAAAAAGAAGAATGGTAATTGGATTATTTAGTGATCTGTGTCTAATAGAGGCTCTCTCTTTTTTTTTTTTCAATGAAAGAAAAAAGAGAATTCCATTGTAAAGCTGTATACAATGCACAAAAAATGCCTGTACGGTTGTTTAATTCTATCTTTTTTTATTATTCTTTAGCTATTTTTAGCTATTCTTCTCGGAAGTGTCATCGCCAGATGTTATTACTTGTACATTTTCTATCTTTGAGACTAATGTTACTGCTTTAATTGATCTGGGATGAACACATTCATATGTATGCACGAATCTAGTGTCACGTAAGAATTTACATGTTGAGTCCACTGAATTTGTGGTTAAAGTAATAAACCCCTTAGGTTAATATATGCTAGTTGATAAGGTTTGTAAAAATTGTCCTTTGATGGATTGGGGTTGTAACTTTTCGGTCGATTTGGTGCTATTACCATTTGATGAGTTTTATGTGATTTTGGGTATAGATTGGTTGACTCTGCATAATGCCGTTGTGAACTGTAGACGAAAGCTTATTGCATTAAAGTGTCCGAATGGTGAAAAGCTTTAGATTGAATCTGACATATTGGATAGTATGTCTAATGTGATTTCAGCTATGTCAGCACAAAGATATGTTAGAAAAGGCTATGATGTGTACATTGCTTACATATTTGATTCTAGAGTTTCTGAGTTGAAACTAGAATCGGTTCTAGTGGTTTGTGAGTATTCAAATGTGTTTCCAGTAGAGTTACCTGGGTTGCCGCCGATCCAAGAGGTCAAGTTCACTATTGAGTTAGTACCGGGAACATCTTCGATATCGATAGCTCCTTATAGAATGGTACCTACAAAATTGAAAGAGTTGAAAGCGTAGTTGCAAGAGTTGATAGATGGGGTTTTGCTCGAACCAATTTTCATCTTGGGGTGCACCTGTTCTATTTGTTAAGAAAAAGGATGGATCTATGTGATTATGCATTGACTATCGTCAACTCAACAAAGTCACGATCAAGAACAAGTTTCTGTTATCGTGTATTGTCGATCTGTTTGATCAATTAAAAGGTACAACAGTATTTTTGAAGATTGATCTTCAATCTGGTTACTATCAATTCTGGTGCAGAGAGAGCGTATAGAATGGGAATTCTTTTAAACCACGTTTCAAAAGAAGTATATAAGTTAGAGATTTCTTGATCAGAAACGCAAAGAGTTTCTTTAGCTTAAACAAGGCTGAATGAAAGTGTCCAAGTATGAAAGGGAATTTTTTAGATTGAACAAGTATGCCCAAGAATGTATACCAACCGAAGTTGCCATGTGTAAACAGTTTGAAGACGGATTAAATGAAGAAATTAAGTTATTAGTTGAGATGCTTGAATTGAAAGAATTTGTAATTTTAGTTGACCGAGCACATAAAGCTGAAGAGCTTAGAAAAGAAAAGAGAAAAGTTGATTATGAAGCTAGATATTTGAGAAAGATATCATCTAGAAAGTCATATGAGTTGTCATCGAAGAAATAAAAAAAATGTCATAACCGTTCAAAATCTAAAGTGTTTCGAAGGCCTCGAGGGCTCTTATAAGGGACGTTATGCATGATTTTTGATGAATTATAGTATGAGTTATAAAATGTTTGAAATTGAATGTTTTAAATTATGATTTTACGATAATGCTTTGTAACCCTATTCTAGCAATGGATATGAGTTATGGGTTTTACATAAATGGTATATTATGCTTAAAGTTTATACGAGCTTACTAAGCATTCATTACTTACGTAGGTATTTTCCTTTACTTTGGATATTATCAGAAGCTCGATCAGTTGGAAGTTAGTTAGAGATCTATCACACTATCCAGTGAGTAATTTGGTAGATTTTGACATGTATAGGGTGATTTGTAATGCTATTATGATGCTTGTGTTAATGGTGTTTTGGTATGTATAAGCTTTAGAAGGCTATGTTGGTTTGATACACCTTAAAGCCTTACCAAATTATGTGATTTTGGTTAGTTTAAAGTGCTTGTTGCTATGGTTTTCTTGGCATGAAAATGGTTACTTGTGACATGTTTTAGTTCATATTTGAACTAGTAATTGATGATTGAAATGTGGTAACATATGCAAATTTAGGTAAGTTTTGATGAATGCATTTGAGCTGCCTTTGAATGGCATATTGGTTAGTTCAAATAGGGCTTTTGGAATGGCAATTATATGCATGTTTAGGTATGGTTTGATGCCTTGTAGGTGTACACAAATGGTTCAAGTGATTATGCATGAATTGGTATTGGGAATGGCTTGTTTTAGGTGAATTTTAGGCCTACACCGCCTGAGACACGGGTGTGTAACTTAGCTTGTGTGACACATGGCCTAGGACACGGCCTGACACATAGGCGTGTACAGTAATTTCATGAGTTTCACAGCCTGGCACACAGGCTTGTGACACGGTTGTGTAACCCTACTCAAAGAGTTACACTGGTGAGGACATGGGTTGGGACATGGCTGTGTGTCCTTAGTTCGAAGGTTACACAGCCTGAGACATGGGTTTGTGTCTTAGTCATGTGAGTCACATGGTTGTGTAACCTCTGTTTTGCAAATTTTGCATCGTTTTTCCTAAACTTTCTGAATTGTTTCAAAGTAGTCCCGAATTACTTCAAAGTTATTTTTAAGGCCTTGAGTGCTCAATTTAGGGACAATATGCTTGTGTATGAATGATTTGTGATATGATTTAAATTATTGAATGTTTAAATGTTTAAATGTTTTTTATTGTATGGTAAAGCTCTGTAACCCTAATCTGACGATGAAGACAGATTAGGGGTGTTACATTTAGTAGTATTAGAACTACGGTTTAGTCGGTTCTAAGACTGGACGTAGCATGTACGGAGTCTAGAAACACATGCCACTATATAACCTGTGATAGTGTGATGCCTCCTAACTCTGATGAGATTTGTTTCACTTATAGACAAAGATGTTTTCCAACTGAGCTAATTTCGGTAATGCTGAAAGTGATACTCAAGTATCTGATTAAATAGTTGCTAATGTTGACCAAAAACTCATAATGTATATTGATAATGAATGTTACGTTTGGTGTGTATATATGAGAAGCAAACTTTGTGGCTTTACAACCTCCACCCCCTCATCTTTAAAGTCTTATATAACAGAACATGCACAAGATTTATGATGATTAAGTTTACAAAAGAGGAGTTGAGGAGTTCAACGGTTGAGTAAGTAATAATGTGGTCAAAGCCAAGGGTTGGATAGTAAATAAAGAGAGTTCTAGTTCTGATTTTAAGCCTTACTAGAGATTATTTGGGATGTACAACGTCACTGTTGAAAGAAGAAATTATTCACTGATAATCGACTTTAACTACTATGGCATTTATAGAATGGGTTAGCCAGGATTTCTTCTGAATTGATTACTTTACTAGAACAGGATAATGTGGGATCACCGATGACTTTAGTAATCAGTGAGGTAGTGTTCGAACTGTACAATATTTGAGTGTTGCTGCTATGGTCGAATATATTACAATTATTTTATCTGGGTATTCTATTCCTTCATCTTTAATGGCATATGCGGTAGTTTCATCTTCAAATGTCATTCTTATTATGGAGAGGTGATGGCTAATCATGATGTTAGGTAGAGGTATTGTTAGTCTGGCTGATTAATGATCGGCATTGTTCTATTTTATAGTATTCTTTTCAATTATGTTTTGGTAGTGGACTCGATGGCAAAACTTATGTGTTCTTATTTTTCTACTTCTACTGGTTGTTATTTTGCTTTATGCATACAGAATTGGTATTGTTTATGTCATAGTTGGTTCCAGTGCGTCTGAGTGATATTATCCTTCTGGATTTTTCTTCGGGGAAACAACAATTTATTTAGCAACCGTTATGTTCATATTATGCCGCATAGTCTTTAATAGAAATAGTTTGGATGGGGACGAGTATGTCCAAAAGGCTCATAATTTATATATTCTGATAGTATAGAAATGGGTTATATTCTCAGGAGTTTAATAGAGCTTTACATCTTGGACTTTTTTATCTCAGCTTTCTTATTGTTCTTATTATCTATTCTATCAAATAAGGTTCATCTATAATGAATATATATTGGCTTGAGATAATTATATTTGTTATGATAATAATTCTTGACTGAATCATGGGAGTATGTTGATACAGATCTCAGCTTTATAAAGCTTGTGTTGCTGCACTTGTTGTTGCTGGAATTATATTAGGATTTCTCATTTTCTTTGGGGTGCATTATTGGTACTTAAGGCATTATTTTAGTTATATAGTTGTAGCGTCCATCTTATTAGAGTACTGTGCATAGTTTGAAAGAAGGTTTTCAGAGGAAGGAGTAAAATAATCCTTCTAATTCTTCTGATGGCTGTGGCTCTGGTATGGTCTAAAGCTTTGATGTTAATAATGTAAATAGTTTCATTATGTATTCCATTTTTAGCTTTCATGAAGGGAATAGATAACGGCAAAAGTATAGATGGTAGAAGATCGAGCTTAACCTCGCATATTAGTTCTCATTACTCAGGTAATCTCAAATCATGTCAACAAGTCAAAACCAGAAGTCGTATTCTATATGAGTTAATACAGTTTGTGATGATCTTTAATTGGTACTGTGAGGGAATTATGATATACTATATGTCTGGATTATCTTGACGACCAGAAGAAAGAATTATTTTGAATTGTTACTACTAGGTTTACAAGATCGACTCATTTGTTTTAGACAAAACGAATTATTCACTTGAAGAGATAATGAGTTGTATGTATTTAGTGCATCTTTAAATTTGGGAATAAAATTTTCAAATTCATGGGTGAACAGAGGAATAGTCAGAATGGGAAATTCATATTATAGAAGACATGATACAAGGCTATATCAACCAGATCAGTGATAATCAGAAAATGTTATTATGGGATAAAATCATCTTCATAGTAGCAACTATCATACTTGTTTTTGAATGATATTGTTTGAAGCTTTTCATGCAATGGAATGTTTTTCATTTGAAATTTACAGATGTAGATGTGTCAAAAACATCAGTTAGAATCTATTATGTTTATAAGTCAAGGTATAGTATCAAGTTTTGATATGAGTTCTGATTGGGAATGGGTTATGATAGATTTTTTTATGGAATACCCTGAAAAGGGTAAAAGGAAAAATTGGTCTGAATAGCTATTATTAGGTGAAAATTTTTGAGGACAAAATTTTTGTTAAGGGGAGAGTTGTCACATCTCTTTTTTCAGTGGTGTCAGAAACAGTGGTTTTGGGTCTACAAATCTGACGAGTAGGTTTGTAAATATTAGTATTTAATATTTATGAATCAAATATAGTATTAAAATGGTTTCTGAAATGGTAATTTATGTTATAGGAATGAATAATTAGGTTTAAGTAAGACCCTAAAGTCAAGTTGTTTTAGAAAATGAGGTATCGAGACCTCGTTTTTATAAACCAAGCTGTAAATATTTTATTCAATATTTATGGTGTGTTATTAAGGTCATATTAAAGTTTCGTTAAGAAATTTTGACATTTAAATGGTTAATTAAGGAAAAAGGAATGGAACGGTAAGTGACTTAATAGAAAGGGTCATAACTATATTAAATGGTTGATGCGACCTATTGATTCTAACAACTGATTACAAAGTTGATCATTTAGACCTTTCAATTCATAGATGTGGATCTCAGACCTATGAATGGGGATATTCCCGAAACTCACAAAGAAAAAAAGGAAGTGAGTTAGACAAAAAGAGAAGCAACTTGGACAAAAAGAGAAGTAACTTGGATAAAAAGAAATGAAGTGACTTAGACAAATATTTTTATCGATAAACTCAGACCAGTTAATCAAATATTGATTAATACGTAATTGATCGAACACTACTTGAAAACGGTTCTTCTGCTCAGAAACGAAATGTTCCAAATGCTACTTGAAATTCTTTCTCCCATTGGACCATTTTATTTATATGCATTAGGATCCTGATTCATGGATCTCTCGGTTTGAGAAATCAAAATAAGAAGATCGAATCATTTCTTTAGACTCTTTTTCAAATTCGATAAATAATGTATTTTATGAAATCTATTTATGTTATAATTTAGTTTATATCATTGCCAATGAATCTACTAGCATGTGAGCTTGATTATGATTGAATAGGCTTATATTAAACTCATGGTATTGGAAACGATAAGAAAGAAAATGGAATGAAACATGATCGTATGGTAACAATGATGAATTAAATCTTATGTTTATATATATATGTGGTTGATTTCATATGTATCATGAACAAGTAAGCTAACTTGTGAGTTTGATGGTGTTATATAGGCTGTATTAACCTTATGGCATTCGTAAAGGTTTATACAATTGCGTAAAGTTTATTATTGAAATAGTATATTATGCTTGAAGTTTATACGAGCTTACTAAGCATTCATTGATTATACATTTATTTTCCTTTACATTGTAGATTATCAGAAGCTTGATCGGTTGGATGTTTGTCATAGATCTATCACACTATCCAGTGAACAATTTGCTAGATTTTGTGTAATTTGATTAAGGTTTATAATGGCATATATAGGGTGATATGTAATGCTATTATGATGCATGCGCTAATGGTGTCTTGGTATGCATAAGCTTTGGAAAGCTCTATTGGTTTCGTACACCTAAAAACCTTACTAAATTATGTGATTTTGGTTACTTTGTGGTGCTTGTTGATATGGTTCTCTTGGCATGTTGATGGTGGTATGAAAATGGTTACTTGTGGCATGTTTTAGTTCATATTTGAACTAGTAATTAATGATTGAAATATGGTAACATATGCATGTTTAGGTAAGTCTTATGAATGCATTTGAGGTGCCTCTGAATGGCATACTGGTTAGTTGAAATAGGACTTTTGGAATGGCAATTATATGCCTATTTAGGTATTGTTTGATGCCTTGTAGGTGTGCACAAATGGTTCAAGTGATTATGCATGAATTAGTGTTGGGAATGGCTTGTGTTATGTGAATTTTAGGTCCACATGACCTGAGACATGGGCGTGTGACTCAGCTGTGTGTGATACACGGCCTAACACACGGGCGTGTGGGGTAAATTTATGAGTTACCTGGCCTGACACATGTGCGTGTGACAAGGCTGTGTGATCCTACTTAGAGAGTTACATAGGTGAGGAAACAGTCTGGGACACGGCCATATGTCCCTATTTTGAAGGTTACACAGCTTGAGACATGGGCGTGTGTCTCAACCATGTGAGTCCATGGCCTAGCCACACGACCGAGTGACCCCTGTTTTACTATTTTTAGGGACAATTCGGAAAGTTATTTTTAAGGCCTCGAGGGCTCGATTTAGGGACAATATGCCATGTGATTCACATGGCCTAAATTTTCCGAATTGTTTCAAATTAATCCCGAATTGGTTCTAAGCTATTTTTAAGGCCTCGAGGGCTCGATTTAGGGACAATATGCATGTGTATGAATGATTGAAGATATGATTTAAATTATTAAATGTTTAAATATTTAAATGTTTTGTATTATATGGTAGTGCTCCGTAACCCTAATCTAACAATGGAGACGGGTTAGGGGTGTTACATATCCATTTATTTGCCTATTTTTTATTAGGGGATTCAGCTCATTACATGATTCCTTAACTCGAAAATTATAATGGATTGTACACCAAATTGCCAAATACTCAATCATGTCACGATTTGAACACTCACTTATGAAGCTAAGGCTTTTGAGTAAAAAGATAGATGGAGCAAATAGCTACTCGCTTAGCTACTCAGCCTAATACTACAGTGGAGTGCCCCTAAACTATTATTTTTTTATTGCACACTCTTACTCAAACTTGCTTTTCTTATCAACAACACAATGGAGTAAACAAAATGTTGTTGACCTATTCAGCAGTATTAAGCATTGGAGTTTTTGATGTCATTTTTTTTCTTGAATTTTCTTAAACATTGTAACTTTATTCATTATTGAGTATAACCATTACACTGAGGTTAGCTTGAAGAGTCTCTAAGGTTATCAAAAGAAACTTACTATAGATCAATTGTAATTGGAACTAGGACATCCTAATTTTAGGGATCAATTTACACGAAAACTATCCTAAGCTAAAATCACCTAATCCACTGTCACAACTTTCTAAGTTTCTTGAAGAATTAAGCTCCTCTACGAACATCAAAGACTAAAACACACTCATCACAGTCTAAACAATTCCTACCAGTCATATGTGCCATGGCAAAATGAATGACAAATGAACAAAAAAAAT
Source organism: Gossypium schwendimanii (assembly GCA_013677275.1). Taxonomy (NCBI): domain Eukaryota; kingdom Viridiplantae; phylum Streptophyta; class Magnoliopsida; order Malvales; family Malvaceae; genus Gossypium; species Gossypium schwendimanii. Next base: position 16,500,228 of record CM025248.1, read on the forward strand.
ACAAAAACAACATGTTCAACTACATACCTAATGCAGTCTAGATGCACAATACACCCCAAAACCTAAAGGATGTATGTCCTCAATGCACGTACAGATATGTAACAGAAAAAAAATATAAATATGTATAGAAAATGTAATGACAAGACTAAATAAATGCATGATGTAGGAAAAAAACCTTTGGCTTGGACTAGAGTGTACTTACTTCATTCAACCCTGCGATTGGATTTATGAGCACCGACTTTATACCACAACTTCCTCTTCATGGGGTTCATTTTGTCCCCCTCCTTATTGGTTTTTGTGAGCTCATAAATAAGATGATCAATGTCACGGTCTTGTGTAGTCATGGAAGTTGGTGAGGTGCGTGGAACAGGGTCTTTAACTTTTATGGTAGTAGTAGTGGCAATGGCAGTTTCATCTTTCACTTCTTCTTCTTTATTCTCAAGATTTAATGATGTTGTCTTTTTAGGCTCCTTGGGAAAAGTTTCTCCTTCATCAGTAGTAGTTCCCAAATTTGTGAATTCAGCTCTGGCAACAAGAGTTTGAGCTGGCTCCTCTACAACTTTAGGAATTGGGAGTAAAGAGGTGGGGAAGGTAGGGAATAATAAGGGGATTTTGTTCAGGGAAAAATGTTAGGTGACCTAGCCCTAAAATAAAAGTTTTGGCTCCTCCTCCTTGGGCCACCCAAATAACAGAAATGGGCCCAAACATCTTGAAATCTCTCCCTTGGACTTTTCTATCCAATCAAACTATGTTACCTCATACGTCAACATTCATTTACCCAGTTTGTCACAACATAATTTCCTTCTGAGATGATGCGGCAAAATCCTCTTAGTATCACAATTACTCAAAGATAAAAACAAAAATGAAACAACAGTAAATAATTAATGATAACAAATAATAAAAATGAAATGAAAGTAAAGTAATTAAAGAAAGGAAAAATAAAACAAAACTAGTAACTCAAACATCTCGAAGGTCAATGGATTGCTTGTCTCGATCCACATGAGCACCCTAGTAGTGATCATTAGGAAAAAATTATTGCGTTACTCCACTTAAGTGAGTTTTCATCACTATCAAAATTGATGTGGAAAAATCTTATGAACTCTTCCTCCGCTACTATTTCTATCAGCCCAATGGCGTGGCTTTCTTCATTCTCATTAGTAGATTTCAAGGCATCAAATACATTGAAAGAAATATGTTGATCATTTACTCTTATGGTCAGTTCACCTTTCTATACATCAATTAGTGTCCTACCAGTAGCAAGAAAAGGTCTTCCAAGAATAATTAGAACATCTTTTTCAGCTTCACATTCTAAAATAAGGAAATCTGTTGGGGAAATAAACTTATCTACTTTTATCAGCACGTTCTCAATTTTACCTTTTGGATGTACATAGGATTGATTAGCCAATTGCCACGTAACCGTAGTAGGTTTTACTTTCCCAATTCCAACCTTACTGAAAGTAGACATAGGTATTATATTTGTACTTGCTCCTAAATCACATAATGCCTTACCAACATACTGATTTCCTATTGAACATGGGATAGTGAAATTCCCTAGGTAACTTATTAAATCACATACTGATTTCCTATTAAATCACATAATGCCTTACCAACGTTGGAGGTAACTTATTCGTCAGCATTGATGTGCATCTTTCAATGACAACAACTGTCTCAAATTCTTCCAATCTGCGTTTATTTGACACTATGTCTTTAATAAACTTCACATAATTGGGCATCTACTCCAGCACTTCTACTAATAGTATGTTTATGTGGAGTTGTTTTAGGTCATCTAGAAATATTTTGAACTAGGTATCTTGTTTACAATTTTTAAATTGCTAAGGAAAAGATAGAGTTGGCCGTCCTTTAGGTTGCTAATGCTGTTTTGCCGTGGCATTTTTTTGGCAACATGATCTGACCTTGCTGCAACATTCTTTCATTTACCCTTTCCAGGTGCTGTATGCTTTTCAGTTGATTCTGAATTCTTTCCATGGTTGAGTCTGGACTTGTCCTCTTCTACAATGGTGTCTTGAACAAAATCATCCAATTGTTTCCCACATCTGATAGTGTTGGTCTTGCATTGTTCATTCCCTTGTGATTTCAAATTCTTAGTATCTGTAACAATCCTTTTTTAGTAAAATTGGAACAGCGATTTTAGGACCCCAAATCTGACAAGTAAATTTTTATTTTATCATTATTTTAATGTTTATGGGATATTAGTAAGGTCGTATTAAAAATTCGTTAACCAATTCTGATGTTTGTCTGATTAATTAAGTGAAAAAGACTAAATCATAAAAAAGTGTAAAAGTAGAGTTCCATTAGTGAACAGGGTCAAATGGCTATGAAACTTTAAAGTAAAAGGACTTAGATGGTAATAATACAATTCATAAATCTAGTGAACAATTATGGACATAAAATTAAGTGATTTTAATGCTAATAGGCAAGGTTAAATAAATAATTTAATTATTAAGTAAAGTAAAATAAGGTAAAAGATGGTATCATCTTCTTTGTTGAGAATCACCACAAAAATTAAAGAACAAAAGCACCATTTTTAGGGTTTAGAGCATTCGACCAAGTTGTTTTGCTTGCATGTAAGTGATTTTGATCCCTTTTTTTTTTAATGATTTTGATGTTTTTGAAGTCGTTGTAGCTTAATCTAGCTAGCCCAGGGAGTAATTTGAAAAACTGTAAAAGATTGAGGGTTATGCCATGAATGCTTTTGTATGATTCTTGATGTTTAATGATAGATTATGAGTCCTTGTTAATAAATAAACAAGTTTTGTAAACTGATTTTTGATGAAAATGGCATTTAGGGACTTGTTTGTAAAATTAGTAAAAGTTTAAGTTAAATTTATGAAATGATGATTTGTGTGAGTTCATTTAAGTCCCTAGAGAATTTGGTTAGGTTGAAAGGAGGAGTAAAATGATTAAATTTCAATTTATGAGCTTAAAGACTAAATTATGAAAAGTTAAAATATTAGGGGCAAAATAGTAACTTTGCAAAAATATGAAATGTTGACTAAATTGAATGCTAGGGGTATTAAATGAATTAAATTTGTCTATTAAGATCAAGATAAACCATGTACGGATCTAAATTAAGCAAAAGCTAAAGTGTCATATTAGTCGATCTAGTTTCTACTCTCTAGTCGTCGAGGTATGCTCGTATGAATAAATATCGTTTTAATGTTATATGAATTTATATGCTAATGTGTTATTTGCCATGTAATTAAATGATATATATCCAAAGAAATGTTGTGATAGTTATTGAGTCCCGATTAAACCTTAGAAATTTGTAGGATACAAATGACATGTCATTAGGGATTTCATGTTTCGGGTGCTGGTCTTGAATGTCCTATTGATGGTTGAGGCCTTGTATTTACTGTGGATACTCCACAGCTTGTGTGAGCAGCATCGTGTAGCTTACATTCTAACCCACAACTCATGTTAGTAGACCCATTTCACAGCTTGTGTGAGCAATGATGTAAAGGAAAGGTTATGGTTATATGTTTAAGCACACTTCGTGTAAGCTTTCCCAAGTATCCGATGATATTCTAGATGGTTCAACAAGCATGAGAAGGAATTCAAAAGGTAAGTTTCCAAATGGAATAATGCATATGTACATGGAAAGGTGAATGAATCAAATGAAGTATGTTCATGTAGAAATGGCTTACCTTATGTTTAATTGAAGTAAATTATGTAATAATGCACTAACTTGTGTATTATTGATGATGATGCTTAGGCCTGTGCCAAGCTTGTGGTTGGATTACATTATGCTTATAATTAATGTTATTTTGATGAAATGGTAAGTTTTGTTTCATGTTCTACGAACTTACTAAGCATTATGTGCTTACTTAGTTTTCTTTCCTATGTTTTATACACTATCGTAAGCTCGTTTGGTGTGGAAGCTTGTCAGAGACCTATCACACTATCAATCATAAATTTTGGTAGTTTTTGATGTTATGGCCAAGGTTATAATGACATATATAGGTGTATAGGTAGACCTATAATGACGTTTAGTTGAATCCTTAGGTGTTGATCTGGTATGTATAAGTTGATTGGTTTGGTACATTTGATGCCTTACTAGTTTGTGCCAATGTGGTTATGTTGTTGCATGTTTGAATGACTCAAATGGCATGATTTTCTGATGGAATGTTAATGGTCAAAATGTGGCATAGTTGGTAAGTTTTGAAACTAAAGTTGATGAATGAAAAGGGATAAAGTATGCATGTTTAGGTAAGTTTGGATAGTTGCAATTGAGGTGCCTTGAATGACATATTGTTTAGTTGATTTTATGACTTTTGAATTGGTCATTATATGCATGTTTTGGTAAGGTTTTAATGTCTTGTTCATGTTCTCAAAAGGCCTATCAGTGTATGCTTGATTTGGTGTTCGAAATGGTTTGATTTTGAGCAAATTCATGTCCAGACAGCTTGAGACAGGGCATGTGACTCAGTCGTATGTGACACACGGCCTAGCGACACAGCTTGTGTCCTCTGTAGTTCTATACATGCAACTCAGTTAGTTACATGACCTAACACATAGCTTGGCACACGGGCTTGTGGGGCTATTTTGAGAGTTACAAGGCCTAGCACACAGGTGTGTGACATGGCCGTGTGTCCCTACTCAAAGAGTTACACGGGTGAGGACACGGGCTGGGAAATGGTCGTGCATCCCTAGTTCGATGGTTACATGGCGATAGACGTAGGCGTGTGTCTCAGCCATGTGAGGCACATGGCCTGGTCACACGGCCTGGTGGCCCTTGTAGTCAAAATTTTCTATTTTTTTCTTAGACTTTCAAATGTTTCCAAATTTATTCTCGAATTGTTTCTAAGGTGTTTCTAGAGCCTTGAAAGCTTGATTTAGGGAAGATATATATGTAAATGAATGTTTTATGATATGTTTTCTATAATGTATGAAATGTATGTTTTAATACTCAGTTTGTATAGTAATTCTTCGTAACCTTAATCCGACGACGGATATGGGTTAGGGGTGTTAGAGTATCACTTGGCAATGCTACTTGGGGCCTCAAATTTAAAGCATTCACTATCTGCCCCACTTGATTCTCAAGAGCTCTGAGGGACATAGCTTGGTTCTAAATTACAACATCATTCTTGGCCAATATTCCTTCAGCAAAGCTTCAATGGAGGTAGAAGATGATGCTTGACCCTGTTGAATATTTTGCCTTCGCATAGGATGATTATAACTAGGTAGTGCACTATTACTGTAACAACCCTAAACGTATCTGTCGCCAGATTAGGGTTACGAAACATTACACAACAAATAGAACCTTGAAACATAAATTTCATACATTATCGAAAACATACTACAAAACAATCACACACACACATATTGTCCCTAAATCGATCCATCGAGGCACTAGAAACACCTTAGAAACAATCCTGGACTAATTTGAAATCATTTGGAAAGTTTATGAAAAAGTTACAAATTTTGGAAAATAAGGGTCACACAACCGTGTGGCCAGGCCGTGTGCCTCACATAGCTGAGACACACACCCGTGTCTCAGGCTGTGTAACCTTTAAACTGGGGACAAATGGATGTGTCCAAACCCGTGTCCTCACTCATATAACTCTCTGAGTAGGGTCACATGACTGTGTGCCAAGCCATATAGCTCCCGAAATATCCCCATATGCTCGTGTGCCAGGCCGTGTGTTAGGCTGTGTAACTGACTGACTTCTATTCAAAGGAACCTATAGGGGACACACGGCCGTGTCGCCATGCTGTGTGTCATACACAGTTGAGTCACATGCTTGTGTCTAAAGCTATGTGGATAGAAATTTGCCCAAAATCAAGTCATTTCCAACACCAAATCATGGATACATCTATAGGCCTTTTGTGCACATAATCAAGACAAAACTTTACCAGAACATACATATAATGACCAATTCAAGAGTCTTAAATCAATCAACCAATATGCCATTCAAGGCACCTCAATTACATTCATCCACGACTTACCTAAACATGTATATGATACCTCATTTCAATCATAAATATCTAGCTCAATACATTCCCAAAACATGCCATATCTTAACCATAATCAATTCAGCTTAACACATAACATTTGAGCTATTCAAACATGCAACAACATAGCTACATTGACAAAATCTAGCAAGGCATCAAATGTACCAAACCAAACAACTTATACATACCAAATCATCATCTAAGCATTCAACTTAAACATCATTATAAGTCCACCTATACATGCCATTATAACATTGGCCAAAAAAAACTACCAATATTTATGCTGGATAGTGTGATAGATCTCCGACAAGCTTCAAAACCGATTGAGCATTCGATAATCTATATAACATAGGAAAGAAAGCTACATAAGCACATAATGCTTAGTAAGGTTGTATAACATAAACACAACTTACCATTCATTTGCATAATGTAAATAGCATAATTAAAGCATCAGCTAATACCACAAACTTTGCACAATGCCTAACAACATCAACAAATACGCAAGTTAGTGCATTTATACATGGTTCAAATGAGTTCATCCATAACAAGTAACGTATATCTTTGCTTAAACAATTTAAATCACCATTTCCTTTTCATGAGTACATGATATATTTCATTTGAACACTTACCATTTCCTTTCCTTTTCATGCCCGTTCAACCATCTAGAATATCATCTAATACAAGGGAAAGCTCACATGAAGTGGGCTTAAACAAATAACCATAGCATTTTCTTTACATCACTGCTTACACAAGCTGTGAAATGGGTCTGCTTACACGAGCTATGGGTCAGAATGTAAGCTACACGTTGCTGCTCACATGAGCTATAGAGTATCCGCAACAAATGTAGGACCTCAACCGTCGGTCGGTCATTCAAGACCAGCACCTGAAACATAAAATCCATAATGACATGTCATTTGTATGCTACAAATTTCTAAGGTTCAATTGGAACTCGATAACTGTCATGATATTTCTTTGGATATACATAATAACATACAATTGAATAACATGAATATAGTAATCCGTACATATGAACTTACCTCGACAACTAGGGCATAGGAATGTAATCGATTAATCCGAGGCTTTAGCTTTTTTGTGATCTAGAGCCGTACGTAGTCTGTCTTGATCTAAATTGACAAGTTTAATCCATTTAATATCCCTAGCATTCAACTTAGTCCACATTTCATATTTTTGCAAAATTACTATTTTGCCCTTTGTACTTTAACTTTTCACAATGTAGCTTTTAAGCCCATAAATTGAAATCTAAGCATTTTAATCGTCTTTCCAATCTAGCCAATTTCTATAGGGACTTAAATCAATCCTTACAAACCATAATTTCATAAATCTACCATAAAATTTTACCATTTTTACAAACAAGTCCCTAAATTCAATTTTTCATATAAAAATCACTTTACAAAACTTGTTTATTTATCAACAAGAACTCATAATCTATCATTAAACATCAAGAATCACACAAAAGCATTCATGGCATAACCCTCAATCTTTATAAATTTTACAAATTGACTCCTTTAGCTAATAGAACTGTACTTTTACACTTTTTACGATTTAGTCCTTTCCACTTAATTAATCACGCAAACATTAAAATTTTTCAACGAAATTTGAATACAACCTTACTAACATCCCATAGACATGAAAATAATAATAAAATAAGAATTTACTCATCAAGTTTATGGTCCCAAAACTACTGTTCTAATTTCACTAAAAATCGGATATTATAATTAGCATTTTGTCTCACAACATTGTTTAAATTCCCCACACTTTGATTATTCTAACTAAAGTTTAGATGTTGTTTCCACCCTGGATTGTAGGAGTTGGAATAGGGGTTATGTTTTGGTTAAAATTGCCCATGTAGTATACAGATGCTAGGTTTGATGGGCATTCATCAAACACATAGTCTTCAACTCAATAAATACAAAGTACTTTGGTTGATTTAATCTCTTGGACTGCAGTGGGCCTCTACATTATTTTGATCATATTAGCTAAAGAAGATACCTAGGCTGTCAATGAGTGATTGAATCAAGATCTATGGTACTAGCAACTTTCTTACCCATCCCAACTCTTGTGGTAGGATATTGATAATTACTGTTGGCATTCTTTTCCAAAATGTCATATGCTTCATTATAGGATTTATCCAACAAAGTACCATTGGAAAAGACATAAACTACCATCCTCGTATGTGCATTCATTCCATTATAAAATATCTCCATTTGCGTCCAGTCTTGGAATCCATGCATTAGACATTTTTGAAGTAATTCCTTAAGTAGTTCCCAAGCTTTATATAGTGTTTCATCAATCGATTGCCAAAAAGACCTGATGTCATATTTGGTGGATTATACTGTAGCAAAAATATCTGGAAAAGATCATTCCATAATGCCACTATTCCCGACGGCAAAGCATTCAGCCATGCTCTTACATGATCTCTCAAAGAATATAGAAACAGTTTAAGCCGCAAGGCATCTTCAAGAACACCCTGTTGTCTAAATGAGTCACAGACTTCTAGAAAGAGTCTTAAATGCAGTCTTAGATGTTCAGTGGATAATCTACCAAACTATCCTACTGTTTGCAACATCTGAAACATTATCGATTTCAGTTCAAATTACTGAGCTTGTATGTTTGGTCTTACTATTCGAGGATTCAAATCATCTAAAATTTGAATAACATGTTCCTGAATTCATCTGTTTCAATCATATATCACACAATGAGTAGGAGGATTAACATCATGAGCAATGGGATCATCATCAAGACTAGGATCATCAAGGCCAGGATCATTTCCTTCCTAGCCATACTACGTAACTCCCTTCGTGTCCTTCACAAAGCTCTTTCAAACTCTGGGATAAAAGGATACCTTAATTTAGCAGGAATGTCTCTTCTCATAAATTGACCACAAACTTGTAGAAATTAAATAAAACTAAGTTAAATAAAGTTAAGAAAACAGAAGAAAATAACAAAACCAAATCCCACCAATTGTCAATCCCCAAAAATAGGCCAAAAACTTTTTGCATGTGAAATGATATGCGAATTGTGCAAGTATACACATTGAATCAAGTAATAAAGTGATAAATGAGGTTGTCTCCACAGGGATTGGTTAGGTATAAAATGGCCAAGTTATTATACTGAAACACGACTAATGTTATAGCAAAAATAATGTTAAGACTGTAGCAGTAATTTGAAGGAATAATAATATGTAATATGTGTAACTTATAAATGATGGAAAATGCTATGACAAGACAATAGTAAAAATGCAATGGCAATTATGATAATAATTATGTGAATAATATGCGAACGAATAAATAAACAACTAAGAATGCTATGGCAAAGATAGTACGATAAAGGATAGAGGGTCTAAGATGTTGATTTGGAAGGTCGGGATTACTAAGAATCTACTCTTACTAACAGTAATGCCTTGACAAAACCATACTCAATCTATTGCTCAAAAGAGTTCTAAAATAGTCTACTTTTTTTGAGAATAAGACCTCACGTTACCTTGTATTAAGCAATATATAGCTCATGGTTGGCAATTAAAATTCAAATGCAAAATATCATTCAACATCATTTTAACAAATCAATTAACTAATAAAAATGAAGAAATAATAGAAAAAATTTGGGAGGATAGCTTTTGCTTATCTAGCCTACACTCTAGCTATACAGTGTCTTATGGAGGCTGAGAGGGACTGCCTTTGTCTTCCTCTTCCTTACTCTACTCAGCCACTACACTCTATTTTTGCCTAAGGATCTCCCCTTTTTGTTTTTTACCCCCTTTATGGTTTCCTCTTTTGGATTTTTATAATATTTTTCCCTAAGGTAAATCCAACAACCCATGATTTTTTCCCTATTCTTTAGGCAGATTTTTCTGGTACAAGTACAGTTAGGTTGAAACTGGTATGCATTGAGTTTTGACTCTGTCTTCTTCTTGGAGTTGCCACGACATCTGTATTGATAAACTATCTGACCTTGTACCACGACAAAACTTCACTCCTATACTCTCTTTTTCATATCCTACACCTACCGATTTTCGCTAAACAAATCCTTCCCATAAATAATTAAAAGTGACAAATAATAACATTTAAGCACAGTCCATGCTCCTTATGTAACGTTTTAAAAATGCTAAAATAATATCCTAAAATGCAACTAAGTTCACTTAGGTACAGACAATGGACCTAGTCTAAAGGCATGAATTATAACTCTTTTCAAGAGGTATCACCTGCGTGTCGTGCCTTTCTATTTCTTTTCTCATCTTACTCCCTCGTATGTAAAATAAGTTTCTATAATTGTAAACTATGCCAGCTGATGTAGACTAAAGGAGATGAAGGATGGGCTATCTAAAGAAGAGAAAGAAGTTTTTGATGCGACTTAAACATTTAGGATTCCTTTCGATTCTTCTGTTGGCTTTGGAGGACCCACCTAGGTTTTATGTGTTAGAGTATGCCCAAACATCAATCATGAGATAGTTGTAATAACATACTTGATTTATCATGTTTATTAATATAAGACGTTACCATTATTATTTCAGTTTCTTTTCTGTGTGTATAAATAAACTGTTTTATAATAATGTCCAAAGAATAATGTGATTATTCTTAAAAGATCCTTAGTCAAGTATTATTGGATAGGACAACGATAATGCATAAAGACTAACATGTACTTGATTGATGATAAAGAGTTGTCATTGATATGGAATGTTAGAATCGATGAATGAATATGTATGTTAGAGAACAACATATTCGACTGACCCATTATGAGTATGTTTCTTGGATTATTATGTAATTGTCACG
>CM025248.1:16511087-16521789 GCA_013677275.1 Gossypium schwendimanii
GGTTTAAAATATTATTATATTTATTTAATTCCAAAAAACCCTAAAAATAAAAGGATATATAAGAATCCCGTTTTTCTTTGTTTAAAAGGTCTAGCGGCCATCAAAGAAAAACCACTTTTCAAAATGGTTTTGGGATTTCTTCCGTTCGTAGTCAACTGGGTGGATTACGTAGAGGTCGGAGTCTCGATAGATTGCGGCTTGGTTTGACTGTAGATTAGACTACACGTGGTTGAGAACTTGCTGTCTACTCAAATTAAACATTAGGTAATTTCGTAACCTTTTCACCCCGATTCGTTTCTCACACATGGATCCGTGGTTAGGGTCACCGATCGTTAAATTTTTTGCTGCGCCGTAGGGGTGCCGGCGATCCAACATTATGGGCTATAACTATTGTATTTATTGACTGCTTTATATTATTCATGTTTGTGATGCAATGGATGATATGTTAGCATGTATGATAGTATATTGATATGATCAACTTTAATAAATAAAATGGATTAAAGTTGAACATTAATGGTGAGATTAATATTCTTAAAAACCCTCAATAAAATCTTAAATTATTATTTGAAAATGTTGTAATTTTATAAATACAGTGTACATGTAGTACCTTTCTATATTTCTCTTGTATTTCTCTTCTCATCTTACTCCCTCGTATGTAAAATAAGTTTCTATAATTCTAAATTGTACGAGTTGATACAGACAAGAGGAAAAGAAGGTTGGGCTAGCTAAAGTGGAGAAGAAGCTTGAGAAGCGGCATAAACCCTTAGGATTCCCTACGATTCTCCCATTGGCTTGAGAGGAACCACATTAGTTTTATGGGCTATAACCATTGCATTTATTTACTGTTTTTTATTTTTCTTGTATATGATACAATCGATGATATGTTAGCATGCATGCTATAGGACATTGATAAGATCAATTAAATGATTAAATGGACAAATGTTGACCATTAATGGTGAGATTAATTTAATTTAAAAACCCATCAATAAAATATTAAGTTAAGATTGCCTTCCAATATTTAACCTCATTAAAGCCTTGATCGATACAAAGTGGGTTCTTCTAAAGTGAAGTACTTGTATCTATCTTGGTCAAACATGAAGAATAAGTAAGTGATATTTGTCGATTATAATATTTGTTAATAACTTAACTAGGTTACTCTAATAGGATTAAAAACCTAGAGGCAAGAGATTTGAATGATCATGAGATGATTGGAACAAGAGTTGTTTACCAAATAATGAGTTACATAAGATGTAATTAGCAAGTGTGGCTTACCTAAATAACCATAATCTTGAGAGTAAAGCCAAATTTGACTTAAGAGGAGGTGAAATGTGGATCATTACCCTCTAGAAAACTTTAGAGAAACTATTTTTTGAAATTAATATCTGAGGGTTATTAATTTTGAATAAAATAGTAGGAGTATCTTTTAATAAAGTCATTTTAAATGTCCATAATAAACTTGGTAAATTTACTCATAAGGATGTTTTATTATTGTAGATTTATTATGGCAAACAATACAAACTCTTTATCATTGTGATTTGTCCTTGAGAAGGATAAATTAAATGGCTTGAACTTCCTTGATTTGTTCTATAACTTGAGGATTGTCCTTAAACAAGAACGAAAATTATATTTCATTGAAGAGCTTGTTCCTAATGAACCAATAGCTAATGCCTTTAGTGTTGACAACGATGTTTATAAGAAGCATCTTGATGACATGTTAGACATAGGATGTCTAATGCTTGCCACCATGACTCCGAGCATTAAAACGAACATGAGGATATGGTTGCCTATGATATGATCTAGCATCTCAAGGAATTATATGAAGGGCAAGCACGTCAAGAGAGATACGAGACCTCTAAATCTTTGTTTCGATGCAAAATTGTAAAGGGAACTCCTGTGGGAACTCACATTCTCAAGATGATAGGCTATATTGAAAGCTTTAAAAAACTAGGACCCCCTCTAAGTGAGGAGTTGGCCATCGATGTCATCCTACAATCGTTGTCGGATAGTTTTAGCTAAATTGTCCTTAATTTCAACATGAACGAGTGGAATAAGAATTTCCACAATTACTTAGCATGTTGCGAACTACTAAAAGTAACATGGAAAAGGTTAGACATAAGCCCATTCTGATGGTCTGCAAGGACAAGGGCAAAAGAAAGCTTAATGCTAAGGCAACGCCTACGGAAAATGGTAAGGCAAAGCCTAACAAAGGAAAGATTGCATTGAAACCTAGAGGAGGAATTTCTAAGGAAGGAAAATGTTTCCATTGTGGTAAGACCAGACACTGAAAGAGGATCTGCCCTGCCTATCTTGAAGAGGCCAAGAAGGCAAAGGAAAGTGAAGTGTCCACTTCAGGTATTTATTTTATTGATATTAATTTATAAACATCTAGTTCTTGTGTATTAGATATCGGATGTAGTTCTCATAATTGTACCTCTGTACAGGGACTCAAAGGATTACAAATTTGGATAAAGAAGATGTGGACCTACGAGTTTGAAATGGAAAAAGAGTTGCTGCATTAGCTATAGGAACACATGTTTTATCATTTCCTGGTGAACTTGATTTAATTTTGAAGGATTGTTATTTTGTGTCAAGTTTGACTAGAAACATTATTTCATTTTCTTGTTTAGAAAAAAATGGATTCGAGATAATTATTAAGAATAATCATTGTTCATTTTATCTCGATAATGTTTTCTATGGTTCAACACAATTAGTAAATGGCCTCTACATTTTATATCAAGATAGACCCATTTATAACATAAATACTAAAATATAAAAAATAATTTACTATAATCAAACTTATCTTTGGCATTGTCGATTGGTCCATATAAGTGAGAAGTGCATATCAAAGCTCTAGAAAGATGGGATTTTGGATTCTTTTGTTTTGGAACAATAGGATATATGTGAGTTTTGCTTGTTGGGTAAAATGACTAAAACTCTTTTTAATAGTAAAAGTGAGCGAGCTAGTGATTTATTGGGCTTAATACATAGTGATGTATGTGGACCAATGAATACACAAGCCAGAGGAGGTTTTCAATACTTCAGTACTTTCGCTGATGACTTCAGTATATATGAGTATATTTATCTTATATGCCATAAATCTAAAGCCTTTGAAAGGTTTAAGGAATTTAAAAATGAAGTACAAAACCAACTAGGTTGTAACACCTGTAACATGTATCCATCGTCGAAATAGGGTTACGAAGCGTTGCCATACAAACTAAACATTGAAACATGCATTTCATACATTGACATAAACATAATATAAATCATTCATTCACATACATAACGTCCCTAAATTGAGCCCTCGAGGCCCTAGGAATACATTAGAAACAATTCAAGACCAAATTGGAAACATTTGGAAAGTTTAAGAAAAAGTTAGAAAAATTTGATTACAGTGGTCACTTGACTATGTAGCATTCGAAATAGGGATACACGGTCGTGTCCCAGCCAATGTCCTCACCCATGTAACTCTTTGAGATGGGTCACACGGCCAAGTCACATGCCCGTGTGCGAGGTCGTGTAACTTTCGAAATAGCCTCACACACCCTTATGCGAGGCCGTGTAACAACCTGACTTGTATGTAATAAAACCAACGGGGACACACAATTGTGTCGCAAGCCAACAGGGACATACAGTTGTGTCACAAGGCCGTGTGTCACCCACGGCTGTGTCGTCAGGCCATGTGTCACACATGGATGAGTTACACGCCCATGTGGACATGAATTTGCCCAAAAAAAAAGCCATTTCAATCACCAAATCAAGCATATACCTAAAAGCATTTTGTGCACATAATCATGACATTCAAACCTTGCCAAAACATACATATAATGACCAATTCAATAGCCTTAAATCAATCAACCAATGTGCCATTTCAAGGCACCCTACAAGCAAACATCATAGCTTACTTAAACATGCATATTTGGTCACATTTCCATCATTCACATTTAGCTCAATACATTTCCAAAACATGCCATATTTTAACCACAATCAAACCATCCTAACATATACCATTTGAGCCATTTCTAACATGCAACAACTTAACCACATTGGCACAAATTAACAAGGCATCAAATGTACCAAATCAAGCAACTTATACATACCAAAACAACATCTAAACATTCAACTAAACATCATCATAAGTCCACCTATATATGCCATTATAACCTTGACCATAACATAAAAAACTACTGATATTTATGTTCGATAGTGTGATAGATCTCCAACAAGCTTCCAAATCGATCGAGCTTTCGATTATCTATAAAACATAGGAAAGAAAAATACGTAAGCACATAATGCTTAGTAAGTTCGTAGAACATGAAACATAGCTTACAATTTCATTATAAAACATTAAGAATAAGCATAATGTAATCCAACCACAAGCTTGGCACAAGCCTTAGCATCATCACCAACACAAGTTAGTGCATTCAAACATAATTCAATTGAATTAAACATATGATGATTCATTTCCATATGAACGTATACCATTTGTATCATTTAACTTTTCAATGAACATATGCATTTTACCACACGATAAATTACCTTTTCAATCATTTTCATTGCCCGTTGAACCACTGATAATATCATCGGATACTCGGGAAAGCTCACATGAAGTGTGCTTAAACATATAACCATAACATTTCCTTTACATCATGGCTCACACGAGCTATGAAATGGGCCTGCTCACACGATTTGTAGGTCAAAATGTAGGCTACACGATGTTGCTCAGACGAGCTAGGAGTATTTGCAACATATGCAGGACTTCAGCCATCGTTAGGACATTAAAGACCAGCACCTGAAACATGAAATCCCTAATGACACGTCATTTGTATCCTACTAATTCCTAATGTTCAACCGGGACTCAATAATTTTCAGGGCATTGTTGGATATTCATCATTCAATTACATGACAAATAACATATTAACACATAATTGAAAATAGCATCTAAAATAATATTTAATCATATGAACTTGCCTCGACAACAAGGGCGTAAAAACGAGATAGACTAACCTGAAGCTTTAGCTTTTCCTCGATCTAGATCCGTACGTAATCTATCTTGATCTAAATAGACAAATTCAATCCATTTAATACTTCTATAATTCAATTCAGTCCATATTTCATATTTTCACAAAATTACTATTTTACCCTTAACATTTTAACTTTTCACAATTTAGTCCTTAAGCTCATAAATTGAAGTCTAAGCATTTTCATCCCCCATTCAAGCTAGTTGATTTCATTAGAGACCTAAATCAACTCATACAAACCATCATTTCATAAATTTAACATAAATTTTTACTATTATGAATATGTCCCTAAATGTCATTTTCATCAAAAATAACTTTACAAAACTTGTTTATTTATCAACAATGACTTCTAATGTTTCATTAAACATCTAGAATCAAGTAATAGCATCAAGTAATAGCACTCTTAGTATAATCCTAATTCTTTAACAGTTTTACAATTTGATTTTCGGGCTAGCTAGATAAAGCTAGAACGATCTTGAAAACATAAAAATCATTAAAAATGAGATTGTAAAACATACCATGCAAGCAAGAAGAAATGGCTAAACCCTAGCTATGGTTTCCTTGATGAATTAGTTGAGAAGAAAGTAAATGGAAAAAGATGATAATTTTTACTTATTTGTTTTAACATTAATTCGTGGTTAAAGTATCAAACCCCTAGGTCAGTATGTGTTAGTTGATAAAATTTGCAAGAATTGCCCTTTGATGATTTGGGGTTATAACTTTTTGGTCGATTTACTATTATTGTCATTTGATGAGTTTGACGTGATTTTGGGTACAGATTGGCTGACTCTGCATGATGCTATTGTAAATTGTAGACAAAAGCTTATTGTATTAAAATGTCAGAACGGTGAAAAGTTTTAGATTGAATCAGATAGTTTGAGTGTGTTACCCATGGTTATTTCAGCAATGTTAGCATAGAGACACATGGGAAAAGGTTGCGATGTGTACCTTGCATATGTATTGGAGTCCAAAGCATTTGAGTTAAAACTTGAACCAGTGCCTGTGGTTTGTGAATATCCAGACGTGTTTCCAGAGGAGTTACTTGGATTACCATTGATCAGAGAGGTTGAGTTTTCTATTGAATTAGTACCGAGAACATCATCGATATCAATAGCATCGTACAGAAAGGCTCATACTTAGTTGAAAGAGTTGAAAAGAGAGCTATAAGAGTTGACAGATAGAGGTTTTACTTGACCTGGTTTCTCACCTTAGGGTGTACCAATTTTGATCGTTCAGAAAAGAGACTAATCAATGAGATTGTGTATCGATAATCGCCATCTCAACAAAGTTACGATAAAAAATAAGTATTCATTACTGTGAATTGATGATTTATTTGATCAGTTAAAAGGTGCAACGATATTCTCGAAGATTGATCTACGTTTTGGTTATTATCAGCTGCGATTTAAAGATTCGGATGTGACGAAAACTACATTCAGGACAGGTACGAACACTATTAATTTCTGGTGATGTCGTTCGGTTTAACAAATACACATGTGGTATTTATGGATTTTATGAACATAACTTTCAAACCGTATTTAGATCATTTTGTTGTAGTGTTTATCAATGACATTTTAATTTATTCACGAGATGAGTTTGAGCATGCCGAGCATTTGAGAATTGTGTCGTAGACCCTGTGGGAAAAGCATTTGTTCACCAAATTCAGTAAATGTGAATTTTGGCTTTGGTAAGATGGTTTTTTGGGATATATCATATCAGTCGAAGGCATTAAAGTTGTTCCGAGCAAAATTTCAACTGTTGTTGATTAGAAACCTCCGAGAAATGTTTTTTTGAAGTTAGAAGTTTTATGGGTTTTGTCAATTATTATGGAAGATTTGTCAAGGGGTTCTCTATGATTGCTACACCAATAATGAGACTTCTACAAAAAGATGTGAAGTTCGAGTGGTTTGAGAGATGCCAGAAGAGTTTCAATCAATTGAAAGCACTGTTAACCGAGGCACCAGTGTTAGATCAGCTTCAATCGAGTAAAGAATTTGTAATTTTAGGTGATGCATCTTTAAATGGTTTAGGCTGTTTTCTAATGCAAGAATACAAAGTGGTAGCTTATGTTCTAGACATTTAAAGTCACATGAAAAGAATTACCCGACGCATGATTTAGAATTGGTAGCTATTGTGTTTGCATTGAAGATTTGGCGACACCATTTATACGGCGAAAAATGTCATATTTTTACATATCACAAGAGCTTGAAGTATTTAATGTCATGGAAAGATTTGAATTTGAAACAGCGCAGATGGTTCGAGCTATTGAAAACTATGATTTGATTATTCGTTATCATTCGGGTAAAGTGAATGTAGTTAGGGATGCTCTAAGTAGAAAGTCCCTATTTGCTTTGTGAGCGTTTAATACGTGATTGATGATATTTGATGATGGTTCGATTTTAGCTGAGTTAAAAGCTAGACTGATGTTTTTACAATAGATTTGTTAAGCTTAGAAATGAGATGATGTGCTAATGGCTAAACGAAAATTGTGTGAACCGACTCTTGATTCAGATTTTTAGATTGGGTCTAATGATTGTTTACTCTATAGAGACAGAATTTGTGTACGAGGAATTCAGAGTTAATTTAAAAAATTTTGCATGAAGCCAACAGTGGTAGTTTGTCCGTTTATCCATGTAGCACTAAAATGTACAATGATTTCAAACAGATGTACTGGTGGCCGAGTATGAAGTATGAGATTTTAGATTTTGTATCGAGATGTTTAGCATGCCAGCAAGTTAAAGCTTAACATCAGGTACGTTTTGGTTTGTTCCAGTCAGTAATGATACCAAAATGGAAATGGGAATGTGTTACGATGGATTTGTATCGGGTTTACCCTTGTCTCCGAGGAAGAAAGATGCTATTTGGGTTGTTGTTGATCGTCTGATGAAGTCTGCACATTTTATTCTGGTACATATAGGTTATTCCCTTGAGAGATTAGCTGAGCTTTATGTTTCTAAGATTGTCAGGTTAACCGGGGTGCCAGTTTCTATAATTTCAAATACAGATCCGTGGTTTACAATGCAATTTTGGAGCAAGCTACGAGAATCACTAGGTACGCGGTTGCATTTCAGTACTGCATTTCATCCACAGACCGATGGTCAGCCCGAGCGTGTAATTCAGATACTCGAGGATATGTTTCATTGTTGCGTGTTAGAATTCAAAGGCAACTAGGAGAAATATTTATCGTTGGTTGAATCATCGTACAATAACAGCTATCAGTCGAGCATAAAGATGGCACCTTATGAAGCATTGTATGGTCGTAAATGCTGAACTCCTTTGTATTGGACCGAGCTCAGCGAGAAAAACATTCATAGGATTGATTTGATTCGAGAAACTAAAGAAAAAGTCAATGTAATCCTAACAGTTTGAAAGTAGCTTCAGGTCGACAGAAATCGTATGCAGATTTGAAATGTAAAGACATTGAATTTCAAATTGGTGACAAAGATTTATGAAAGTATCGCCCTTGAAGAAAGATCTTCATTTTAGTTGCAAAGGAAAGTTAAGTCCGTGATTTATCTGGACATATGTATCATAAAAAGAATTGGATCAGTAGCATATCGACTATTGTTGTTGTTAGAGTTAGAAAAGACTCATAACGTGTTTCACGTATATATGTTACAACGGTACAGATTAGTCCCTTCACATGTTTTATCACCAGCAGATGTTGAGATTTAGCCTGATATGTCGTACAGCGAAGAACCGATCAGAATTTTGGCTCGAGAGGTTAAAGACTTCATAAATAAAAACATAGCCTTAGTAAAGGTTCTTTGGCAACGTCATGGTATTCAGGAGGCCACCTGGGAACTTAAGGAAGCTATGAGAAAGCAATATTCGAACCTCTTTTCTGATAAGATTTTTGGGGACGAAAATTTATTAAAGGGAAGAGTTATAACAGCCTGTTTTCAGTGAAATTAGAATAGTGGTTTTGGGACCACTAATCTGATATCAAAATATTTATTTTATGAAAATTATAATGTCTACAGCATGTTAGTGGAGTAGCATAAAAATTTCGTCAAGAAATTTTATTGTTTGCATGGTTAATTTGATAAAAAGGACTAAATTGCATAAGGTGCAAAATTTGAGTTCTATAATTAAAAGGTATCAATTTCCTATGAGATTGGAATATGAATGGCCTTAAATTGTAATTAGACCATTGATAAAGGTAATGGACAAAAATGGACATCATTAATGTGATTAGTACAGGTTATATAGGTAAATTAATAAATAAAAACTAAAATAAGTAAAACAAAACTAGATTTTTTTTGTCCATCTTCTTCCTCTTTCTGATTTTCTAAGGAGAAAACACCACCATTTTAGGGTTTGAGCATTTGGCAAGTTCATCCTTGTGCATGTAAGTGCATTTTTGTCCCGTTTTTAATGATTTCTATGTTTTTGGAACTGTTCTAGCTTAATCTAGCTAGCCCAAGAACTAATTTGCAAAATTGGTAAAAGTATAGGGTTTTACCTTGAATGTATATTAGTTGTTTTTAATTTTTGATGGATGGGAATGAATGTTCGATGATAGTTGAACAATTTTTGTAAAGGGAATTTTGATGAAATTGTCAATTAGGGATTAAATTGAAAATTAGAAAAATATTCATGGTTAAATTGTGTAATAAATGAAATGTAGGGTTTGCTAGGGGCCTAAGTAAAATTTGGCTATATTGGGTTGGTACCAGATTGCATGAATTTCATTTTATAAGCTTAAGGACTAAATTCTAATGAATTCAAAATTATAGGGGCAAAAGCATAATTTTGCAAAAATTTGATTTTTGGATTGAATTGAATAGAATGAAGTTTGAATGAATTAAATTTGATTATTTAGATCAAGAAAAGCATCGTACGGATTTAGATAGGGGAAAGGAAAAAGTGTTGGATTAGTCGGTTGTATTTCTTCTATTGTGATCGAGGTAAGTTGGTACATTTAATTAGTTTTGCATTATGCGTGATTGAAATACTTTTTTATTATCTTATGGTATTACGTCTATACGGAAATATCTAAAGAAGTTTCGACGACTTTCAGATCCAGTTTAAACCTTAAGAATATATAGGATACAAATGACATGTCATTAGGGGTTATCGTGTTCGGGTGCTAGTCCTTACATCCTATCGGTGGCTGAGTTTCTAGCATGTGTTATGGTTACTTGACAACTTGTGTAAGCAACATCGTGTAGCTACGTCCCGACCGACAACTTGTCTTTGCAGACCCATTATTGGCTAGTCAGAGAGTATTTATATGAGTTAAGAGAAAGTAATGGTTTCGACCATTTGTTAGCACATAGTGTGTGAGATTCCCGCGTATTTGATATTATTCTAGTGGTTCAACGGGTATACAAAAGGGAATGGTTGATAGATATTTTGATAAGAAATTTTATGAAAGTATGAAATGGGTATGAAATGATGATGTTTTAAATATGCTTAGCCATATTTATGAAAGTATGGATGTTGATAAGTTATTTGCATAAAAGCTATTATGTTTTGCAATGAGTTGCTAAGTTATGTGAATATCTAACTTGAAAGGTAGTTGCTTAGGCTCGCACCAAGCTATGTTTGATTATCTCATAAATTGCTTTTAAGCTTATATATGTTGTAATGGTAAGCTTTGATTATGATTTATGAACTTACTAAGCATTAAATGCTTACTTTGTGTTATTTTCATGATGTTTTTAGATAATCGGAAGCTCATT
>CM025248.1:16524523-16553197 GCA_013677275.1 Gossypium schwendimanii
TAA
Source organism: Gossypium schwendimanii (assembly GCA_013677275.1). Lineage (NCBI taxonomy): Eukaryota > Viridiplantae > Streptophyta > Magnoliopsida > Malvales > Malvaceae > Gossypium > Gossypium schwendimanii. The sequence goes on from CM025248.1 coordinate 16,524,527, forward strand.
GAATATGTTTGGTATTATGAATGCATAGGTGATAGTTTATACCTAGAAATTATGAAAGAGTAAAAAATATGCAATGAAACAATTTTGGAATAGCAGTAGTGACGTGAATTTGAAAAATCACGAAGGATAGTATAAAATGAATTAGAGAGTGAATCATATATAGAATTAAAGCTTATTGAGTTTATTTTCGTAGAAAAATAACGGTGTGTGTAAAGAAATTTTATATTCTGAGATATTTGAATTTTGGTTAGATAGGGTCAGAATGGTTTTTAGAGTCCTCTATTTTGAATTTATAAAATCATTAAAAATTGTAAAAAACAATTATGAGTTATAATTTATATGTCTAGATTCCTTACTGAGTCTATTTTCTGTAGAAACAAGTTAGAACCCATATGAAAATCATACAATGAGAAAATTGATTTTTAGTGAATAAAGGTTAGAACCGTTAGGCAGTGAAATAGGGGGAATTTAATGAATAAAATGTACTAATTGACTGAACCAAAAATTCTAAAAATTTTATAGTAAGATAATATATGAGTCTAGTTTCAGGGAAAATTTACAGATCTAAATTTTGAGTTTCGTAACTCAAGTTATAGTTAAATTAGTGACAGCTGTGTAGGTGCATAGCATTATGGTGAACAGTGAAATAAATTTTAAAAGCCAATTTTTATGCCCCGAACTAATAAGTTAAGTCAAGTAACGCCCCATGCTCAACTCCGACAACGGTCTCGAGTAAGGGGTGTTACAGTTATTACCTGTATTTCCAGTGTTCTGGGGTGGTCTCCCTCTCGCAGTTGTATTACTCGGTCGAGTAGTCTGAGTCTTTTCGATATCTAACATTTCCGAGCAATCTCAGAGATAATAATCATATGAACCACATTTAAAACATGACTCGTCTTTCAATTTGCATTCACCGAAGTGTTGCCTATTACATTATTGACATTCAAGATTGTTATTTCTAACACTGTCCACACTTGCTATAGACGTAGCCTGAGGTTTTGAGCTCAAATGTTGTTTTCCTCGATCTTTCCCAGAATAACCCACTGAAGCTGATGAACAACCATGATACTTTTTCGACTTCTTTGACGGCAATTGGTATGACTTTCCCGTAGATATCTTTCCTGAATCACAAGCCCCACAATCAACTTTTCTCTTTGCTTTGCTATGTTCCTCGGCTTTATGCGCTCTGTCAACCAGAACTACAAATTCTTTCAAACCAAGTGCACATAGCTACCTCTGTCGGTATACATTCCTAGGAATACTTACTAGAATATGACCTTGTTTCAACTCAAGAAATTATTTACGTTTCTTATCTCAGAATCTTTGGCTCAAATATTTCTTTCGGAACTAAGTCTGAAAGAATTCCCAGTTTACTTGATCTCTCAGTACCATAGCAATTAAAGTGTTCCACCACTGATCAGCCAAATCTTTCAACAATGAAACTACACATTTCAAGCATTTCATCGATGTACACAACAATTCATCAAAAACTCTAGTGGTGTTTCCTAACTGGAACTCAGCTCTTTCAAGATAATCTTCAGCTGTACCTCAGAACTCTTCAGCCCTATACTTACAGATTTTATCAACTGGAGGCCTGCTCACCCACTCGTACTGGTTAAAAACCCTAAGGAACTACGGGGACAGATTGAGGTACAGTTGGGGGGAGGTCAGTAAGCCATTGGGTTCATTCGCACGAGCTCAGAGAAGGATTCAGACATCATATGAAAGAAGTCTTCCTTAGTCTCCTCTCTAGGCCTCAGATACGGACCTAGTATCGCTAAATGCTACTCCGTGAATAGAGGCTTGCGCGTTACTTTCAACTTCATCGAAATCAGCTCGGTTGGATGACAATTTATCTATATGTAAACATAGTTCAATTTGAGCAAGGAGTTATCACAATATCACAAGTTAGATAATGGCATGTATTTCTAGACTTAAACAAGCTACGTTCAATCCAATAACCGACTAAATTGTAGCTCTGATACCACTAAATGTAATACCCCTAACCCGTATTCATCACAAGAATAGGGTTAGGGAGCATTACCGTACAAACTACTTGAACCATTTCAACATGCAACAACTTAACCACTTTGGCACAAACTAACAAGGCATCAAATGTACCAAATCAACCAACTTATACATACCAAAAATTATTTCCTTAATAGGAAACTGGAAAAGGATGTGTACTTGACACAACCTAAAGGTTTTGTGGATCCAAAAGATGCTGGTAAAATATGCAAGCTACAAAGATCCATTTATGGATTGAAGTAAACTTCTTGAAGTTGGAATCTTTGTTTTAATGAGGAGATCAAAGAGTTTGAATTTAATGATGTGAAGTTGGAATCTTGAATTTACAAGAAAATTAGTGGGAGCGCTATTATATTCTTGGTACCATATATAGATGACATACTTATCATAGGAAATGACATGCCTACCTTACAGTATGTTAAGAGTTGGGAGAGGCTTCATATATGTTAGGAGTCAAACTCTATAGAGATGGATCAAGATGACTCCTAGGTCTAAGACAAAGTACATACATAGGTAAAGTACTAAAAAGGTTTAGCATGGAAAAATCTAAGAGAGGATTCCTACCTATGAGACATGGTATTTCACTCTTGACGGAAATGTGTCATTCAGCTTCATAATAGAGAGAACATATGATTAAGATTCCATATGCTTCGACTATTGGATCTATCATGTATGTCATGCTATGTACTCGCCCGGATGTATCATATACTTTAAGCATGACAAGTCGGTACCAAGTTGATCCCGGTGAAAATCATTAGGTCGTAGTTAAAAATATCCTTAGGTACTTGAGAAGGACTAAGGATACATTCCTTATATATGGAAGAGAGGAAGAGCTCAGTGTAAAAGGTTACACTGATGCTAACTTCCAACCTGACAAGGATGATTCATGATCGAAATTGAGTTTTGTGTTTTGCCTTAATGGTGGCGCTGTGAGCTGGAAAAGTTTAAAGCAAGATACAGTAGCTAATTCTATAACTGAGGCCGAGTGCATTGCAGCTAGTGAGGCTGCAAAAAAGGTTGTCTGGATCAAGAAGTTTAATCTGAACTAGGGGTTGTGCCTAACATATCAGATGCTATAGAACTTCATTGTGACAACAACAGAGCTATTGCACAAGCAAAGGAACCCATATCTCACCAGTGATCCAAACATATACTTAGGCATTTTCATCTTATTCGAGAAATCATTGATCAAGGAAATGTAGAAATATACAGAGTACCAACGGATGACAACATCGCTGATTGACTGGTGAAGCTTTGACACAGTAGAATCATGATCATCTTTTTAATTCACTTGGTAATAGATATATGATTCATTGGTCTTAGTGTTAGTGGGAGATTGTTAGAGTATGCCCAAAGACCAATCATGAGATGATTGTAAACACATACTCATTTTACCTTGTTTGTTAATATAAGGCATTACCATTATTATTTCAGTTTCTTTTTCTATATGTACAAATAAACTGGTTTAATAAAGTCTTAAGAATAATTGTCATTGTTATTTCAGTTTCTTTTTCTATGTGTACAAATAAACTAGTTATTCTTAAAAGATCTTTAGTCAAGTATTATTATGGGCTTGGACAATGATAATGCATTGATACTAATGTGTAGTTGATTGATGACAATGAGTTCTCATTGACATATAGATGTCAAAATCGATATATGAGTATGTGTTAGAGAACAACATACTGGATTAACCCGCCATGAGTATGGTTCTTGGATTATTATGTAGTAGTCACAACATTACTTTTAATGATAACTATGTATATGATCCTCAGACTTGAGATCATCATTGTCCCAACATAGTGAGTTGTATACTTTGACATAGTCAAACATCTATCATAAGAGGTTATACTATAAAGACTGATGTGTAGCATGTAGCAATCTATGTAAAGGGATATGGTTGACCAAGATAGGATTTGTCCCTCCTACAAAATGGGAGCAATATCTTAGGCCTCTTGATGAACTGAGACTAGAAATGCATGATCATGCTCGAATAAGTTGATATGAGATATCGCACTTATTTACTTAAAATATAAAGAAATATGATATTGGACTATACAAGTGTGACTATTTCATGAATTTTGTACAATTGAGATATTAAGGATACAAGGATATAATACATGAAAAAAATTATCACAGAAAGGTTCTATCGAATCACGACTTCTTGTAACTTGGGTAGCACTGATGCATTGTTAGATGCCACTCATTGGTTGTAGTATTAGAAATGTTCTAGTATTACTACTAACGTTACAAGAGTCTACAAGTTCATACCATATATTTGAAGCGAACATAAGCGAAATATGTTTAGTATTGTATTTAGCTATCAGATGAATTAAATTAACTATTGAATTAATTTAATTTGATAGTTAAATATTGAACACATTATGTGTACAAACTTGTTGTACACATATATAGAACATAGATAAAATTAATATATGAATTTGATTCATACAAAATATTAATTGAATATAGTTTATCAAAATTATTAAAATAAACATTTATAATAATTTTGGTCAAAATATAAAAAGGCATGGAAATTGATATTCTTTTCGAAAGAATATAATTTTTATCCTGACATTCCATTTGTCTCTTTCAAAATAAGGGAATAACCTCAATTTTTCTTCATTTGTGATATCAAAGAAAAATAAAAGGAATATGAATCCCTAGTGTGTTAGTGTTACCAAAAACACAAACACACAACTTAAAAGGTCTTGCAGCCCTTCTTGAAAATTCTCTCTGAAAAGTTCAAGAGAATTATATTGTTCGTTCTTTGATTGTGTAGATTACGTAGAGGCCAAGACATATTGTTGTGCCTTGGAATCAACATCTCCAAAAGCGATCAATTCAACAACCTTACACGTTATTTTTAGTTTTGAAAGGTATATTTTTGAGCATTGTTTCAACCCAATTCATTCCTTGTACATGGATCCATGATTGATGATAGTCAGAACAATTTTTCTGCTGCGCCACAAGGCGTACCGATGATCCAACAATACGTATCGTATGTTTAGCCCAGACGGGTAACCTTGTTATAATGTTAGCTTGTGTGAGAAAATTATTCCCATGTATCTAAATTCATTTTACTATAGTTCTCTCGATCGAAATTTTTATCTAATGGAAATGGAAATTAGAAATGATTTGGAAATAGATTGCATATGTAATCAACTTAAGATATGTTATATGAAATATTGCTTAATTTTCTTGATAGATATGTAATTTGGCTAACCTATTTCGTTGTATATTATGATATGTATTAATTGCATCAATGCATGTTAAGGAAATTTAGATTCAATTCCAATGTGATTAATAATTTAGCTTGTTTAATAGATTAAGGTAAGTTATTTAAATTTTGTAACCTCTCTAACCCGACCTAGCTGTTACACCCAGATTCTGAAGGTCACCTGGGCCACCATAATGACCTAGTAAAATAATCAGATTCAGAAATTTACTTTTGAAAACATTTGCTTATTCTACAGAGAATATGTTTGAGTAATTTCTTTGCTAAAATTGTTGGGCTTCAAGTCAATTGGGTTGGAGTTATCTTGTAAAAACTCGTATCTCATTTGGATAACTTAGTCAATCTTAAATTTTACAAAAAAAAAAATTGCTATTAATCTATTCTAAAATATAGAGAATAATTTGTCAAGGTTTTGGTATTTTTGAAAACTTTGTAAATTTTTTTTATTAAAATATCTTTTCAAAAATCTAGTTTTAATTACACAGTAGAAAAAATGTTTTTAACCAATTTAACATTTAAAACTAGGTTTCGTGCATAACTGAGCATAACAATAAGTTTGTTTAGTTTGAAATGTTTTTGCTTGTAATGCAGAATAAAGCCAACCAAAAATAACCCATGCCACAGTCAAAATAAATTATTACAGTCCCCAAATAAAAAAAAATATTAATTAAGTAAAAATCATTTTTAAAGTAAAAACTCTGAGACAGTCCTCAGTATGCTGAGTTCGAATCCTAACCTTGTGGATTATCTGGAATGATAGTAAACTAAGGAGTGAGCTATAGAGCTCAGTCTGAGTCTTAACACATAAGTCTTCAGTTATAGTAGGATAAAATAACAATCAAGCTAACAGTAATACAATATAATAGATAAAGAAATTATGTCAGATAAACATGATCATATTTAACAGTGCAATTTATTTTTTCAATTTCAGAGAAAATTCCTATCCATCATCTACTACACACCGAAGTAAGAGTTCCCTAGAATTCATCCATCCCTGCACATCTCATTGTGGACATGCCACTAGTATTTGCAAATAAACGGCAAGAAATATGTGGATAAACCACCAGATTTGCAGTTAAACTATCAACACTTCCACCCCACATATCATCCAAATCCCCATGCAATGCATTATGGCTTAATAGAATTAGAATCAATATAGTAGGCATGCTTCAACATGCAATTAGTTTTAATAGACACAATGGGCATGCTTTTAATCATGCATTCAATAAAATGGTAAAAGTAAACATGTCTTAACATGTGATCAGAATATCAATAACAATATTATTCTGTAATATCACAAAACATACAATAACAATATACATAATTTTAGTCAAAACAGAGGCCATAGTCAGAGACACTTACATTCGACTAACCCTAGTAGCCTAAATCTCGTTCGGCTAACACCAAAGGCACTCATGCATTTGTTTAGTCACAATGAAGGCATAGATCATATGGATACTGCTAAATACACATAAAACACTTATGGACCATACTTATGCAGATTTTATTTAGTTAGAACCCACACCTTAATATGTACGTGCCAAACAACACTAGACCTAATTCGGAGCACTCCTTTGCTTATCTTTGATTTATAGATCTGACCAGCAACACTTCTATAGATGAGATCTGATCTGATGTGTCCAGTTTTGGAACATTGATACGCCCTGTGGGGCAGTAGAAAAATTATTCTAGTGATCATCAACCATGGATCCATGTGCAAGGAATTAGTCGGGTTGAAATAAGGTTCAAGATATACCTTTTTGAAACTGAAAAATGGCGAGTAACGCTGTTGATAGGATCCCTTTGTGGCATGTAAATCTAAGCCACAACAAAAGTGTCTCGGCCTCTACGTAGTCCACAAGTCAAAAACGAACAGCAAAATAAATTTTCTTTAAACTTTTTCAAAGAGATTAAAAACAGTTTCTAAACCCTATACCTAATTCTGCTATCGAACCCTGACACCCATTCAGGATCTTATTTCTTCTTATTTAATATCACATATTAAAAATGGAATTATCCCTTTAGAGAAATATATGGAAAGTTATTAAAACATTATATATTTTCCAAAAGGATATTAACTTTCATGTTTTAATATTTCACTGAAATTATTATAATTATTTATTTTAATAATTTTGGTAAACAATATTTTGTTAATATTAAACTTCTATATGAATCAATTTCATATATTAATTTTAACTTTGTTCTCTATTCGTGTACAAAAAGTTTGTACACATAAAGTGTTCAATATTTAACTATTAAATTAAATTAATTTAATTCAGTAATTAAATTAATTTAAATGTTGTGACAACTAAATATAACACCAATTGTGTTTGGATTCTGTTCGCTTCAACCATAGGGTGTGACCCTGCAGGCTCTTGTAATGTTAGTAGTAATATTAAAACATTCCTAATGTTAAAACAAATGAGTAACATCTGGCAATACATCATTGCTACCCAAGTTACAAGAAGGTGTGAATTGACATAACCTTTTTGTGATAAATTTTTATGTATTATATCATGTTATCCTTTATATCTCTATTGGGCACAAGCCATGAAACAATCACACTTGTATAGTTCAATCTCATATTTCTTGAAATTTTGAATAGACTATAATAAACAAATAAGTGTGATATCTTATATAAACTTATTTGAGCATCTCCATGCTTTTCTAGTCCCTTTCCATCAAGTGGCCTAAGATATTGCTCCCATTAGGAGGGACAAATCTTAACTTGATCAGTCATATCCCACTACATAGATTGTGACATATCCAACATCAGTCTTTACACTATAACCTTTTATGGTAGACATTTGATTGTATCAAAATATACGACTCACAATGTTGGGTTAATGATGATCTCAAGTCTAAGGATCGTATACGTAGTTATCACTATGAGTAATGTTGTGACTATTATATAATAATCCAAAAAACATACTCATAGCGGGTTAGTCCAGTATGTTGTTCTCTAACACATACTCATGTATTAATTTTTATATTCCTATGTGAATGACAACACTTTGTCATCAATCAACTACATATTAGTCTCAATGCATTATTATTGTCTAAGCCCACAATAATACCTATTTAAGGACTTTTTTTAGAATAATCATATCATTCTTAGGAGTTTATATTTAATTAGTTTATTTACACACATAGAAAAGGAAATTGAAATAACAATGACAATGTCTTATATTAACAAATAAGGTAAAATGAGTATATGATTACAACCATCTCATGATTGGTTTTTGAGCATACTCTAACATCTAGATCTGTACTTTTCACCAAAAATTAGATTGGGGATGAACAATTGGTGGATATCTAGATGAACAAAGGAGATTTGGTGGTGGTGAAGCAGCGGTAAAGTGACGGTGAGAAGAATGAGGTGACGACAAGAAAGATGGCAAAAGAATTCCCACCTTTGATTTCTTAACTTGATCAGCACCCTCATGAGTAACCTCCAATTTGTCCCAAATTTCCTTGGCATTGGAACATGAAGAAACTCTACTCTATTTGTTCGAACCAAGTGTACAAAAGAGACTGTCCATGGCCTTTGCATTGAGTTGAACGTTTCTCCTATCTTCCTCATTCCATTCTTTCTTGCTCTTCGGAACTAATTTTTCTCCTTCTTCCTTTTGAGGAATGAATGAACCAACCATGATGACCTCCCGCACAACAAGATCATTGGCTAGGGTGAACAACGTTATTCTAGTCTTCCAATATGAATAATTTGTACCATTGAAGTAAGGAGGTTTGGAGATAGATTGAGACTCACAAACCATAATGGAGCTGGAAGAGGATGTCATCTTGTGCGGTTTGAAGACATGAGATTGGAGCTACCTCGAGGATCTTCTCTTGGTTGTTAGACTGTCTTTTAGAGTCCAGCTCTAATGCTAATTGTTAGCTCGATAAATCAAATCGAAATTGCCAAGAAAGGGTGAATTGGCTTATAATTTTTTTTGAGAAAGCTATAAAGAAAATTGAAAGATGAACATGATAATTTAGAGTGGTTTAGTCCCAATTTCCTACTCCACTACCTTAGCTTTCTACAACTAATGGTTTTTACAAATTCACAAATTTGATAACCTTTGAGAACAAGGTTTAACCCTACAACTTTCGTAAGATTTTTACCCTAAATCTTAAGATGCAAACCCTCTCAAGGAAATACAAATAAGAAAACAAAGAAATAATCCTAACAAGATCAAACTGTTTGCAAATTAAGCTCAAATACAATGAAATACACTTGTCCAAAAGAATAGAAGTAAAGCTCACAAGTGTATGTGAGAAGAATATGGAAATAGTAAGCTCAAAGGTTGTTTGATTGATGATTTTAGCTTGAAAGCACTTTCTTCTTATTGTAAGAACTTTAGAAGTTGGTATTTATACCCCTTCATTGATTTCCAATAGTTGAGGTTGTTGGTATCATAAACAGAGCCATTTGGATGTAAAAAATCAGAGCATTAAGTGATCGTTGGACCTTTTTTATCAATACAAAAATAATTTTACCAATACTTATAAAAAGGTATTGATACAATATCGATACTTTGTAAGTTTTGTGAGAAACAAAATGCTATTTTTGTATCATTTTTAATACGGGGTATCGATCTTTTAGAAAATATCGATACTTTACCAGAAGATATCAATACTTACTTGTGCTTGTGAAAAATAGAATTTCATTTTGGTATCTCTTTTAAGAAAGGTATAGATAATTCATAAAATATCGATACTTGGCAAAACAGGTATTGATACCTTTTGGCCTGGAGTAATTTTGACTTGATAAAATGATGTAAAACTCATATAAAATACTACACTTACCCTCACTTGATTCAGCGTCTAATTAAATAAAGAATAAAGGTACAAACTAAGTCTTTGAAGAATAGTAACCAACAACATTGTTGAAATAAAAAAGAAGAAAATTTGAAAGACAAAAGAGAAAGAGGAAAACCAAAGTCCAAATCTAAAATTTGGAAACCAAATTAAGTCATTTCGGAGTCTTTTACTTAATAAAAATAGGTTTAAATTTCCTTCCTTACCTCTCTCATGTGGTTGGCCATGCTTCAAGAAACAAGGGATGACCAAGTCTTCTCCATTTGAATTTCAAATTCAAGCTAAAAATAGTTTTAGATTGGACAGTTTCAAAAAAGAAGTTGTTAGCCTAAATTCTAATTATTTTTCAACTATAAGGACATTCCTTTAATTATCCCAAAACATATTTTGGCAACCACCTTTAAGTGTCGAATTTAGGCTCTCAGTTCCGCTTGTTGGATGGTTCTTTAGTCCAAAACTTAACAGACATGTCCATCTTTCATCACCTTCTTTATTGGGTCAAATAGTCAACCTCATGCCCCAAATTGCATGGTCTTGATTTCCATATGGATAACTTGTACATGTCCATGTTTTATTTAAATCCTGTCTCCAATGGACCTTCTGCATAGTGAAAAATATATACATTAACAAATTAACATGAATTAATATAAAATATGCATGAAAATCATGTAATTAAACATAATTTCACATACTTTCTAAATTCATGTCAAAAATTACTAATTAAGTAAAATTCACTTATTTCAATAATAATTACTTAAGATAAACACATTTATTAAGTAAAATGGTGGTAAAAATATATAGAAAAACCCTATATAGTTTCGAGTTTACACACCCCCAAACTTAAATCATTGTTCGTCCCGAGTAATGTTCATGCACAACATAATTTTTGCTAAGGAAATTTTTGAAAAATAATAAAGCAACATCAATCTTTGTACATAATTATGCATCGACAAAATCATGCTCAAAAATTATTCTTTATTGATAAGTAACTCGAATGCAAATACTATTTCTAACTTTATACTAAGTACATCATAATGTCAACATGAATCATAGTTTGCATGCATTTTCAAAGTCAAACACAACATTCACCAATCAATAAGCTTTCCTTATCAACTAAACATAGCAATCCCAAGGTTTAATTAGTGTCTTCATATGTTGAACTTAGTAATTCATCTCCACTAATGTAGTCGGTATAATCATCCAATCAATATATTTTTTTATTAGGCTGTAATGGGGCTAGGCTAAAGGTAGGGATAGAGAAGTGAATTTTGAGCTTCAATCGTCTTAACCCAAATTTGTCTTGGATCTTCCTATGTCACAACCTTCATAAAATTAGGTCTTTGGAATACCCTCAAACTTATTTCGAGCTCATACTTAACCTTTACTATTTATTCAGACTTTGAACAAACTTTACTCAATATTTTTAAAATTCTGAGCAATCTTTTCTTTGCTTTTTATTCTTCAAACTTACATTCATCTTTTTTTTTTTGAATAATGTGAAGTGCACGTACATCTTTTCATATCTTTCCTTAAGCTTTGATCACCAAGAAAAAATTAGTTAAGATAGGTGAAAAAGAATAGGATGAAATAAAAAAGATGATAATGTGGCTTATAACGTAGGCATTTTGCAATAAACAGGCCATTAAGCTGAAAATTAAGTTTCAAGGGTTAATTTAATAAGATCAGCTTGAAAGGCTCAAATGATCCAAAGAAAGTGTGTCTATATCATATTAGATTCTTATACCTCCTAAGATTTCGCCTCAAGAAAGTTACTAAATCAATTCTAAAGACTTAAACCTTTATACATGTCTATTTCTAAAGAAATCCAATTTTCATGGCAAATACTACATAAAACTAAAGTTCATACAAGCATTCCATCACTCAAGTTAACATACGAATAAATTAGATAAAATTAGACAACATGCTTGCATTTGAACATACTTATGAACAAAAATTCTTTCTAAACATTCATCTATTTTAGCCTACTTAAGTAAAAAGATTGGAACATACTTCAAAATTCATGCCAAATACCTTATTAAAAATTCATGTGAAATGCCTTACCCCCCTTTAGAGAGAAGCAATGTCCACATTGCGAAAACAAAGTAATGAATGAAATTTGAACAAAAGGTAGGGTTGCAAGAAAAGAGAGGTGAGTCATAAAGACTGCTTAAGTTCAAAGACTTTCTCACAATCTAATCCTAAATATCCTCATTCTCATTACCACATCACATTATTTTCTTTCTATTAAAGAGGCATTGAGCTTATTTTATTCATACTTGCTATTTTATTATGCGAAAGCAAAAATTCTAACTAGGAAATAAAAATAAATACCTAAAAGAAATAAAAACTAAAGATAAGAAATTCCCCTTTTTATTTATTTGACTTATCCTTCTTGTCTTCCTCCTTTGATATTTCGTCCTCGCTAGCATTCTCATCTTCCTTCCATGACTCGAAGATATAATCTGGGAACTCAGGAACAAAATTGTTAGAGATATTTTTAAGAGTATTTCTTATGGAATCATCTCTAACTTTTGCATATTTCAAATAAGCCTATTGTTGGTTATGCATAAATTTCATCAAATCCATTATAATTGACAATTTGGATTTTTTTTGCAATATTTGAAAAGTAGGCCTAGGAATAGTCAACTCAAGATTAATACTTGGTTCAACTAGCTCATCAGTATTCGGCTATTCTCTTAGTTCTGAGACTTTCAGTTCCTTTATCAGATCAAGCTCATTCGATTCTTCCTCAAATTTTGCTTCTTCTATCTCATCACTGAGTTAGCTTAAATTTTTGATTCGTTCATGACTCACCGATTTCTTGTTATGTTGGTTCACTTGGTTTAGGTGGGTTTAGCTCATGGACATTCTCCACTAACCTTTCAAGATCATGGGTTGTGATGCAACCTTGAACATACAGGCCCTTCAGGTTTGCTTTTTTTAACTTGGGCCTTTAAACAAAATGAAGTGATCAATAATGGGAAGTAAGCACTTCTAGTCTTCTTTCTGACATAATCATGGATATCCTTAAGAATGATCTTCCCAACATTGATAGATCTTTCTATCATAATTACATACAACAAAAGAATTTGCTCCATCAAGATGGCGGAACTATATGAGATAGGCATGAAACTATATCTAAAAAAGTAAAATAATACCTTAGCCAATAGCTTTAAATATTCTCTTCAGCAAGAATGACTACCGTACTTTCTTATAATCCAATGGGATCTCAGATTTTTCACAACAATGAGTACTTGTTGAAGAAAATCCCAATTTATATTTTTCATCATGGCAAAGTACTCATCTTCTTCAACATCAGGTAGGTTAAACACAACATTAATGGACTTAGAAGCTAGGGGTACCTTTTTCTTGCGAACAAGGACTTTAGTAGCATTCGGCTTAGTCAAATTGGCATAGAATTCTCGAACTAACTTCTCATTGGGTAATGATCATACATCACAAAAATAATACCAATTGAGGGCATCAATCTTCTTTCGAATCGGCAAAGGCACAACCATCTTATCATTGCTTTCCAAGTTGAAACATTTTTCAGACATCATTGATTGATTCTTCAGCATTGAATCAAACCTCTTTTTCACTTCTTCATCTTGAATTACAATGGGATTTTCGGCAAAGGTCTTGAAAGATCTAGTTCGTTTGAGAGATGTAGACATTAATTCCTAAAAATTAAGCAAAATTTCAGCACAAGGAATGGAAAAGAATTAGCAATGAGTTGAGAGGAAGGTTTTGTTGTCATACAATTCTACAGCTCCATATGGATAAACTTTGTGAATGGTATATGGTCCTTTGCATCGAAATTGAATTAAACAACAACACTTTCTGACTTTCTCTGAACTCATGAGGTTGTATACGATTATCATGTCATCTCTTATATTTTTCTTTACACAGCTTAGCATTCTCGTATGAAAATAACCTCAACTCCTCCAACTCATCAAGTTGTAACATCCTTCACTCACTGGCTTGCTTAAGATCAAATTCAATTACTTCAAAGCCTAGTGACTTTATTCTCCAATTCAAGAGGCAAATGACATGCCTTTTCAAATAAACTAACTGATAAGGAGTCATTCCTAATGGTGTCTTAAAAATAGTTCAATAGGTTAATAGTGCATCACCAAACCTTCGAGACCAATCTGTTTTATTAGGGTGCACTACTCTTTCAAGAATACCTTTGATTTCTCTATCCACCCTTTCAATTTGCCCATTTAATTGTGGGTAATAGGCAGTAGAAATCTTATGGTTCACATCATACTTGTCAAACAACCACTTAAGCCACTTATTTACAAAGTGAGATCCTTCAATGCTAATTATAGCTCTAGGAGTCCCAAACCGTGTAAATACATGCTTATGTAGGAATTGCATGACTACCTTAGCATCATTTGTTGGGTATGCCTCAGCTTCAAACCACTTGGATACATAATCCACAGCTACCAAAATATATTTATTACCATAGGAAGAAGGAAACAGGCCTAGAAAATTAATCCCTCATACGTCTAATAGTTCAACCTGTAGAATGTTTGTCAAAGGAATCTCGTTCCTCCATTATATGTTTCCAGTTCTTTGGCATCGATCGCATTTTTTCACATACGCGTATGTATCTTTAAACATTGTAAGCCAAACGAACCCAGCTTGTAAAATCTTTGCTGCTATACATGAACCACCAAAGTGTCCCCCACTCAAAGATGAATGACAGTGGTACAAAATCTCATCAATCTCACTTCTGGCTACGTACTTCCTGATTATGTTATCTGTACATTATTTAAAAAAACGAGTCCTCCCAGAAATAGTACCAACTATCATGAAGGAATTTCTTCCTTTGTCGGCACGTCATTCTCGAGGAATTGTTCCATATGCTAAGTAAGTAATTGGCAAAATCAACAAACTAATGTGTTTCATAGATATGTCTTACCTTGAAGATATGCTCTTCAGGAAAATTCTCATTAATTGAAATAAATGAAGAAGTTACCTTATTTTTTTCTAACCTTGACAGATGACAGGCTACTTGATTTTTAACACATTTTCTCTCTTGAATCTCAAGGTCAAATTCTTGGAGCAAAATTATCCATCGAATTAGCCTCGATTTAACATCTTTCTTCGTGAGTAAGTACTTAATGGTATCATGGTCGGTAAAAACTATAACTTTGGTACCTACAAGATATGAAAGAAACTTGTTAAAAGCAAAAAATATAGTAAAGAGTTCTTTTTTAGTTATTGTATAATTAATCTGGGCTCTTGTCAAAGTGCTGCTTGCAAAGTAGATAGGATGAAAGGCTTTGTTCCTTCTTTGTCCCATCACAACTCCAACAGTGAAATTGCTTGCATCACACATCAACTCAAAAAGCATGTTCCAATCAGGTGTAACAATTATTGGGGCTGAAATTAATCGATTTTTCAAATTTTCAAAAGTTTCTAAACATGCTTTGTTAAAATCAAAAACATCTTTTTCTAAAAGCATACATAAAGGTTTAGAAATTTTTGAAAAATCCTTTAAAAATCTACGATAAAAACTGGCATGGCTTAAGAAACTTCTAACTCCTTTCACACTAACTAGAGGTGGTAATCATTTAATTACGTTCACCTTTGCTTTATCCAGTTCGATTACCTTCTTGGAAATTTTATGCCCTAGGACAATTCCCTCCTTAACCATAAAATGGCACTTCTCCTAGTTAAGGACGAGATTCGTCTCCTCACATCTTTTAAGTACCTTAGTCAAATTATTCAAGAAAACATCATAAGTGTTACCAAAAATAGATAAATCATCCATGAAAACCTCAACATAATTTTCAACCATATTAGTTAAAATTGCCATCATACATGTTGAAATGTGGCAGGTGCATTACATAAGTCAAAAGGCATTTACCTAAAAGAAAATGTACCATATGGACAAGTAAAAGTAGTTTTATGTTGGTCTTCTGGGGCTACAACTATTTGGTTGTATCTTGAATATCCATCTAAAAGCAATAAGTTTCATTACTTGCCAGTCGATCTAGCGATTGATCCAGGGTCCTACAATTTCGCAGGTAGGTTGTTCAGTAAGAACGTACTACACTCCTTCAAAGAAATAGTCTTATACTCACCAACCCATTTCTTCTTAGACAAGATATCCTTCATACCCTTCACGTAATTGAGAATTTGTTCTAAAGCCTCCACTAATGGAATGTTGACTTGTAATTTCTTTAAAACATCCAACAACTTCTTGAATTGTACCTCTTGTTTCTACTTATTCTGCTGAACTCTTTGAGGATATGAAACTCTAGGTTGATATGGACAACTTTTATAAGGAGGTAAATTTGCAAAAGAGGGTGTTCATTTTTTAGAATTAACTAGTTTAACGTTTACTTCATCAACTTTTCCAGCATCTGGCTTTTCTATTATAGGAACTTTAACTGTTGGTTGACTTTTCTTCTTTTCAGTAGGCCTATCTTCAACTACAACCTCCTTAGGTTCTAAAATCTTACCATTTTGTAACTCAACCACTTAGTAATGCTCCTTACCCAAATTTCTCAGATTTTCTTTACCGCTCGGCAAGGCTCCTTGTAGTCTACTACAAAGCTCAGTAGTAACTGACCTATCTGGTTCTTAAGATTTTTTAGCGTTGCTGCTTGGCTTTGGATCAAGGCGTCATTTTTCACCATGTACACCTTCAACAAGTCGTCTAATTTGTTCAATGATTCAGCTTGGGGTGGTTTTAGGGCTTGTTGGTTAAACCCTTGGGGTTGGTTAGGCCTATGTTGAATCTGATTGTTGTTTGGTTCATTTCCTTGGTTACTCTAGGAAAAGTTTGCATGGTTCCGCCATGAAGGATTGTAGAAGTTGGACTGCGGTCCTTTTCCACTTCTATTTTTATCTAGTTCCTTACGTAACAAACTAATTCGAGATTTGAACGGCAATTCTTGAAAGAATGACCATTCCCACAATATACACAAGAAACTACTTCATATTGATTTGGTGATTGAGCTGCAAAATTATTCAAACGATTAATTGTAAACTATTTTAACATAGAGGAAATAAAAGATACCTAAGTTGAGAGTGAAGTTAGTGCATCAACTTCATGCACTCCGGCTACACATCTTCCTAAAACTGCTCGATTCATCGGCCATTGGTAGTTTTTGCTTTCAATCCTTTCAATGATCTCATAAGCCTCATTATAAGACTTAGAAAAAATTGTACCATTCGCAAAAGCATCCACCATTAATCTTTTATGTGTGTTGAGACCATTATAAAACGTCTCCAATTGGATACATTAAGGAATCTCATGATGAGGGCACTTGCGAAGTAATTCCTTGAATCTTTCCCAAGTCTCGTATAAAGACTCGTCATCTAATTATTGGAAAGTTATTATCTTATTACACAACTTTGCATTCTTACTTGGTGGAAAATATTTTACCAAAAACTTTTCTTCTAATTCTTACCAAGTAGATATTGAACTAGGTGGCAATGAATTTAGCCATGCTCGTGCTCGATCTCGCAGCGAGTATGGAAACAATTTCAAAATCAGTGCGCCTTCAGTCACACAAACTATCTTAAATGAATCACTTACCTCCATGAATAATCGAAGGTGTGAGTGTGGATCTTTCGTTGGTATACCACTGAACTGGCCCACCATTTGGAGCATTTGAAACATCACTAGTTTCAACACGAATTAGGAAGCCTTGATATACGGCCTTCTAATTCTCAGATTTAACTCATTGAAATGTGGCACAGTGTATTGTCTAATGGCACGATCCCTATCATCAGGAATAAGAATTGGGTTGTGTACTTGACTAATTCCATTACCTTGTCCATCATTTTGATTTCCAAGGTCCACCTGGGCTTGTCTTTGAGCAGATCTCTCACATCTTCTTTGTCTAAAAGTTAGCTCGATTTCAGGTTCTACGGGTAATAGATCAATGATTCGATCTATGTTCATAAAACACCTGAAAATAAATCACAAAAAAATAAAGAATAAATTAGTATGGTTAAAATAAATAAGTAAAAATAAAAACCAAATTGTAAAAATAATTTCACAAATGAAATGATTAAGGCAATAGTCCCTAGCAATGGTGCCAAAAACTTCTAAAGCGGTTTTTGCAAGTGTACTTAGTCGTTCAAGTAATAAGTAAAGATGAGTTATCATCTCCACATGGACTATATAAGCTTAACCAAATATTTGTAAAATTATAACTTCACAATTTGATATAAAAATTCAATAATTTGGACAGTGATGACTAAACTAAGTAAATTAATTAGATGCAAAGATTGATCCCTATGCAATTCTAATCTAGATGCAATTTACCTAAATGTATGAATGAATGACTTTAGCAACAAAATCAATCAATAGTAAATGGGCTAGGATAATTATATTAATCAATTGAATGTACTTTATCATGCTTATCAATGTTCAAAACTACTTCCATGGCATTCGATCTTTCATAAGTTTGGAAACCAAATTAAGTCATT
This sequence comes from Gossypium schwendimanii, assembly GCA_013677275.1. NCBI lineage: Eukaryota > Viridiplantae > Streptophyta > Magnoliopsida > Malvales > Malvaceae > Gossypium > Gossypium schwendimanii. The sequence continues at coordinate 16,543,071 of CM025248.1, forward strand.
TCGGAGTCTTTTACTTAGTTAGATATGAACTTTACTGATCATATTAACTAAGGGTTTCTTAGCATTTATGTAAGGGCACAGGGACATTTACATTTTTAATAGTTTAATTACATAAACCTAAAAACTATGTAAGGCAATAGAGTTAACTAAAGATATTACAAACCTCAACTTAGTCGGGTTTCAGGATCTAAATTGAGTATTGCACTTTTCAGTTATGTGTCTACCAGCCCTCGTTTGGTTAGGATCACTCAGCTAATCTGAGTGCACCTAATCACGTATGAATGAAATGCATCATGATATTAATTGAAAACATGTTTGATTAAGGCCTAAACATGTTAAACTTGAATAAAATAGATCTTATTGAATTAACATAATCGTCCTAGAAAATAGGATTTAAAATATAATTTTTGATGTAAAAAACAATAAACTCAAAGCAAACATGATTAAAATAAATAACAAGAGGAAAGAGTAAACTCTTTTCAGTTCAGTAGCCTTTCAAATCTATTCTGAATGACTCAGATCAATAGCCTTTCAGATTTATTCTGATTGAGGTGCTCCTCCATTCTGATTGATGCTTCGTTTGTTAAGCGTTTCAAGGGTAGCTGGCTAAGAAGTGCTTTTGATAAAGCTTTTGAAGCTAAATAATGGAGGAAGGATGGACGCCTATGCAAGGGGAAAGGGAAAAAGAATTGAGATGAAACTAGTGAGAGTGCGAGAGGAATGTTGAGGGATGAGGGATGCATGAGGGATGGCAAGGTATTTATAGGTGAAGGTAAGGGGTTGAGTTTACTAAAATTAGGTTTAAATTTTTTTCCTTACCTCTCTCATGCAGTTGGCCATGCTTCAAGGAAAACCAAGTCTTCTCCATTTGAATTTCAAATTCAAGCTGAAAATTGCTTTAGAGTGGACAATTTCAACAAATAAATTGTTGGGCTAAATTCTGATTATTTTCCAACTATAATGGCCTTTCACTAATTATCTAAAACATACTTTGGGCAGCCACCTTTAAGTGTTGAATTTGGGTGCTTAGTTCCCCTTGTTGGTCAGTTATTCAGTCCAAAACTTAGCAGACATGTTCATCTTTCATCACCTTCTTTATTGGGTCAAGTAGTCAACCTCATGCCTCAAATTGCATGGTCTTGTCGTCCACATGGATAACTTGTACATGCCCATGTTTTATTTAAATTTTATCTCCAATGGACTTCCTGCATAGTGAAAATTATATACATTAATAAATTAACATGTATTAATATAAAATATGCATGAAAATCATGTAATTAAGCATAGTTTCACGTACTTTCTAAATTCATGTCTAAAATTTCTAATTAAGTAAATTTCAATTATTTCAATTATAATTACTCAAGATAAGCACATTTTTTTAAGTAAAAAGGTGGTAAAAATATATAGAGAAACCTATATAATTTTGAGTTTACAGTAAGCTAACAACTTACCACCAAACCAGCAGGCTCATTTTGTTCCTAAACACAAAAACTAACTTAAATAACCAACCGAACCACTAACCCAACCAATAAATCGTGATTATTATAACCCCAAATACTGGGTTTTAAAAATTTTGACTTGTTTACAAATTATTTTGAATTCATAAAATGGTAAAACACTTTCTTACTTAGTTAAAATTAGTTTAACTTGATTTGAAAATTATTTCAAAAATTTTCTAAGAGTTCAAAGTAGATTTTCAAAATTTTTATCTCTTTAGACATCAATTTTAAATAAATCATTTTGCTAGTTTTATTCAATTTTAACTTTTATTGAAAAACACATCAATTTGTTATATCAAAACATTTTATCAAATAAGGCTTGGTTTAATAGTTACTTAGTTAAATTAATTACTTATTGTTTTTATGATATAATATCTATCTATATATGTTGTGATTGAGTTCATTTCTTGGTTAAGTGGTAAAGGATGAAATGAACTAAGTTGAAATGCTAATTAAATTAACGGTTATGTTTGAAAATGGGAAACTACATGGATGAATTATTGTGATGAAATAATGTGTATATGACTAAATGATATAGATATGAAACTTGGCCCGTATGAACCTCGTTAGTGTTTAGGATACAAATGACATGTCATTAAGCGTTTTTTACAATTTCGATTGCTCATCTTGGATATCCTACCGATGGTTAAGGCCTTGTATTTGTTACGGATTCTCCATAGCTCATGTAACCTCCCAAACCTGGCCTAGACATTATGGCTGAATCATGAAGGTCACATTGAACACCTAAACTACGAATCTACCTTATCGCTAGTTGAAAACCTCAAATACGCTCTCTTTTAAATAAAACTGCAATTACCTTTGTTATATTGGGAAAGCGTTCATTTAATAAGTTCAACTTTTATTAAGTCAAGTTAGTAACGTTGGCATGGTTTTAAGAAAAACACATTGCTTGTCATTACTTTTGAAAATCTCTATTAAATTTTGTTGTAGTAGAAAACTGATTATTTATTAAGTCATGTAACATGCTCAGTCCAATTTCAAAATATACTTATAAATCGATTTGAAATATGAAGTTATGCACGCATGACAATCCCTAAAACAGAAATAAACCCAAACCATAGTTCAAATAGCTTTGCAGTCAAAAAACAAAATAATTTTAGGGAATTTAAATAAAATAAAATAGAAACTAAGTTCGAAGTCTGTGGTACATTCACATGTCATGTCCGACCCTAGTCTCGATCATTACCTGAGAAGGTTGTCAATTATGGGGTGAGCTAACAAGCGTAGTGTGAGTCTAATCAAAAAGTACATTTTGCATGCATTTAAGATCAATCACACAAGAATCTATGTGTCACAATCATCACAACAATATCACATTAGAATGGGTCATAAACGTAGCATAATGCAAAAAATGATTTCCTACCCTAACCATCTGCTACATACCACAAGTTCCCCATAACTCGTCCGCCAAACTCCAAGCAGTGCCAGCAAAGCTCATTATGGTTAAACCACCATATAAACATAATGCAGATATTCTACCATTTAACATAAAATGTGATAAAATTGCCAATCTCCAAAGTACTCCCGGTACAGTGCATTGACTACATATAAATGTGGATTTAATATGCTACCATTACTCCACGAAAATCCTCCGTCAAGCACAATATCCCACCCCATACACATGTGGTATGCTATACAATATTTTAATCAAATACATGTTTCATGCATTTCCTTTCAATAGCATAGTTTACATGCAAACATTATAACGTTCACATATCAATTGTTCACTTTTACCATCAATACTGTGACATTTTATCATACCATCAGTCGTTAACACTTTAGGAAAATATTTCCAGTGCATGTATAGCAGTTTTTCATTCAGTACTTTTCATGGCATTTTACCCCACAAGATTTTAGGCATTCAATATTTATCTCTAAAATAATACATGCTATACATATAATCAATCACAAATTACATCAACAAGCCTTCTATAATAGTACCAAACAATCAACTATTCAGTCAACCACACAATTTTGCAAACATGCCATTTAGTTAAGGCTAATAACGTACTTGATTTAGTCACTTTAACACATTTACTTAGTCAATTAACTAATTTGGAACAGCAAGATTAATCCACAACATTCAAGTTAACAAGTTAGGACCTACACCTTATTTTTCGCACTATTGTAGCATACCGGTGAAACCTGCAATTTCTCTTTAAGACCTTAAATCGTGCCTAAATTAAAAATAAATATTTTATAAAATTAATACACCAATTAAATATCCCTAAATCACCTTCTTAAGGGTCCCATCCAAATAGCATAAACATAACAATTTTCAGATATAAATTAGCTAGGTTACTTATGTTGGTTTGTTACGAAACATACGCGTGAATGTCTAACAGCTTCACTGTCGGTTTTGGATGTTTAGGTCGGTAACTAACACCATTAAATACTGAAGAATCAGTATCTATATCATCAAAAATTCTTTTATTCAATCAATTATCAGTTCCCCAATAATTAAGTCAAAACTACGCACTAGCCCACGATCTACCACAGTTACGCTTCCAGAATTGTCAGATCTGAGTCCTCGAATGATCAAGATTGAATTTTCCGAAATCACACATGATTAAAGGGTAACTAGGAGGGTTTCTTGAGAACAATATATTTCTGTAAATAGATGGGAAAAATTAAAGAAAATAGCAGCCTCCTTTCGGTGCCTCTAGGCACGGCACACCACCACCAACAGTGGCAAATCGGGGCTATTTTAGGAAGCCAATTGATATCACTTTTGAAGGCTGGCAAAAATACCCATAAAATAATTAAAAATATCCCCAATTCCATATTTTTAAATTTGGGTATTCCTTTGAAAGACTCATCAAGAAAATTAAAGAAAAAAGACACTTACACATTTTAGAAGAAAGGGGCGCAATGGAGCTTCTTGGGCAACAGTGGGGATCATTCTTGGAGGTCAAATATTTCAAATTTATGGCTGAAAAACTAAAGGCATGAAGAAGGAGGGGAGACTGGTGTAAGAAATTGTGGCAAAATAAAAGAAAAAGAGAATGTGGTTCTTGGTGGTTAGGGAGGGGCAACTAGGGTGAAGAAAAATCAATTAAAGGCTGATCAAATTAATTAAAAGTAGTATTTGTAGATAGGTTTTACTAGGTATGGATGGTAGACATAAAAGAAAAAGAGGGATTTTTGCAAAATTACATTATTTGCAAGGGAAGGGAATCGAACATGGAACCTTAATCTAATTTCAATGCTTTCCTATTTTTCTTTTAACCACTAGGCTATTTCCTCCTTAAAATAATTTTGAATTCTTATTAAGCTAAAATTTGGGATGTTACAGCTCGTGTGAGTATCATCGAGTAGCCTAACATCCTGACCCACAGCTCGTATGAGCAAGCCCATTTAACAGCTCTTGTAAACATTTACAGTTACAGTTACAGTTATAGTTACAGTCAAACTTTGTGTGAGCATTTTTCCCGAGTATTCGACGTTATTTCATTTGGTTCACAGGTGTTAAATGTATAAAATGAAATAGTTATAAGGAATGAGACATTGAATGGGAAATTTGATATTAATTATTAAAATGAAATGTGATATACAAAGTGATTATGCGCTAATGTGTAAAAGGAAATGGTTATATGAAATAGATATACGGAATGGTTATGTGAATAAATTATATGGAAACAAATATATGAAATGATTATATGAATCGATTATATAAAAATAGTTAAATGAAGTACTTATACGAAATGTTTATATGGTTAGATATGTAAAAGGGACAATTGAAATTAACACTTGAAATGGAAGTGTGAAATGTTAAATGAATAGATGTGGAATGAATGATATGTCAAATATGTTTACTTGTACATGTTTTATGACATGATAAAGTTATAATTTTTGTATATGTGAACTCACTAACCTTGTGAGACTTGTGATATGTATAGGTTAATAATGAACTCATGACCTTGCTTATGAATTTAATTGCACAATGTTTAAGTTACAACATTTACAGTAAGTTAAAGTTAAAGTTTAATTTGAACTTACTAAGCAAAGATTTGCTTACATTCGTTGTACTTGATTTCTTGTAGATCATTAGAAGTTTATATCGGTCGGAAGTTCAAGTTGGAGTTCACACTATCCATTTAACGATTCGATATAAATTGTGATTATTTTGATTTAGCTTATAAGTGGCATATGCTAGGAGTTTTAAAGTTTACTTGTTCATAATTTTGTTATTTCATGTTTTGGTTATGTAATGTTGTGAAAGTGTTTCTTATTTCGTACTTTTGGTATAGCCTTGTTCATGTATGCATAAGTGCATTAAGCCATGCCTTATGAGATTGGTTTTACATTCCATATCAAATGTCAATGAACAAGGTACATGTTTCATTATCCCTATTAACTGGGCATGAACTTAAGACGAATACACGGATCATCCAACCATCACACTAATATATTCGGTACCCAGTGCCTTATTGGTATGTCCAAAGTGTAATATGTGCTCCACGCCTCATTGGTATAAACTGAAGTATATAAATGTGCCTAGCACCTCATCGGTATGCCCGGAGTATAATATGCACTTTGTGCCTCATCGATATAAACAGAAGTAAAATCTCGTACACTAACCCTACGACATGCCAACTATACCTGACTCTGGTCAGCATGGATAATAGGGTATACTATGATTGAAACATATATATGGTTTGCATATCATAGTCTAACCCATTACCAATTCATATATACTCAATTCAATTTCAGACCATTACATACTATCATATACATACTATCTCATTTTTCACAAGCTACTAACAAGTTCATACTTACCTATTCATGAGGCAAATGAGATAATTACCTTAAACAAGCTAATTGTAACAACTAAGTATACATAAATTGAACTCAATCATAAAAGCACAAACATGAATACCTACTCATCTACAGCCTTCACTTTTACTTTATAAGAAGATGGTTCGATGTCATCTTTAGCTACGCATTATAATTCAATTATAAAAATGGTATTAGTTTTCACCCAATCACATGAAAAACATATAATTAGACATAATTTTAATTTTATTCATTTTAGTCCTTCTATCCAAATTAGTCATATTTTTTATATTTAACATCGAATAAAAATTTAATTTCATATTATTTCATTAGGGACCTTATACTTTTAATCTATAGCATAATTTCTTAACATCTTTCATTTTATTGATTTAGTACCTAATACAAAAATTAACTAAACCTTTAATTTTAAGCTAATTTCACTCTATTCTAATACAATCTTAGTAAAATCTAAGTTGAACAACTAGATATCCATCAATTTTAAGCTTAAATTCATCAACTTCCATCCATGACAATTTGATAAAAATTAAACAATTGATGAAACAAACACTTGGGTTGGCCTAATTAAACCTCCATGATCAAGAATCTATAGAAAATTTAAAGAAATTACTTGATTACCTCGATAACTTTGATGCCCAAATGTAGTTTTTGTTGATCGACCCGATTAAGTAACGAACCAGTAAAAATAGCGACAGAAATTGAGAAATTAAACACACAAATTTAACGTGGAAAAATCCCTCCAAAGAGGATAAAAAAACACGAGCAAAGACAATTTTACTATAATGATAAAAGAATGAAAAGTATAAAAGATGGAGATAAAAAACTAAACCTTGAAGCCCAAAAATAAAGAACTCTCAAAACGTAAACACAAAATTCTCTAAAAGTGTTATGAGTTCTAATATTTTAATGTGTGTATTTTCTAAAGTTGTAAAAGAACCTATTTATAGTCTAAATTCGTAGGTCAAATAATAATAAAATAATCTAGACTAATCAGAGTTCGACTAAAACAAATAAATAGAGTTTATCTAGAAGATTATCTCTCAAATTTGACTAAAATATGAGGCATGCTTAACAAATTTCTACCTTGACTCATATTTCCACAAAGTCATCTTTGCTAAAGTCCGCCACGGGCCTATCTTGAACTATGCAAGGAATTAATTGAGTCAAATCTATGCTTAGAAGCTTGAAGACTTCTAGCCTTCCGCTTCTGCATTACCAAATCAAAACTAACTCGGGTCTAATTTCCACGAACATAGTGCCCTAACTTTTCAAAACCTGTATCCAAAAGAGAACCTCTCTTAAAAGAAATAGTCATACATTTTCCCCCTATGACCAATTTGCCTCCGCTCCAAATGAGTTGACTTTGAATCAGTAATGGATGGGGACATTTGGTTTCACCTGTCACTATAAAATCTTCTAGAATATAAAGACTATCGGCCTTTTTAACTTTTAACAAAATGAGAGCCGCACGAGACACCTTAATGTTGCTCGACTTGATGTTGACTTTGTAACTTGTCTAAAATACTCAAGGAGATGAGATTCTTTCGTAAATCAGGTACTTACCTAACATCTGAGAGTGTCTTAATCATCCCACTGTGCATCCTAATTTTAACAATACCTATACCGATTACCTTACTGGATGAATCATTTCCCATGCACACAACTCAACCTTCAACCAAACTATATGTGGAGAACCATTCTTTGTTAGGACACATGTGGAAAAAACATCATAAATCTAAGATCCACTCGGACATAAGCTCAGAGCTATCACTCGTTGACACTAATAAGAAATCATCACCACTTTCGTTAGCCAAATTAGCACCAGCTACATCTTACTCGCTACTCTCAGCAGCCCTCTACTCTGACATGACCTAACTTCGTACAATAGTGACACATTTTGTCTCACTTCTTTGATGTTACCAAAACAAAAACTTGCCTATCTACCTTGCTATCCAAACAAAACTCATTCTTGAATTTGTCTTTACTCAACAAATGACCCTTCACAGGCTCGAACGAGAGTTTAACTCATCCATAAATCAGGGTCTCCCTGAAAGACTTGTATTGTAACACCCCTAACTCGTATCCATCCTCGAATAGGGTTACAGAGCATTACTATACAAACGCAACATTAAAACATTTACTTTATACATCATTGCAAACATAATCTAATTACATTCAATCATATACATAGAGTCCCTTAATTGAGCCCTCGAGGACCTAGAAATACCTTAAGAACAATTCGAGACCAAATTAGAAACAATCGAAATGTATAAGAAAAATTTAGAAAGATCGGATGTAGGGGTCACACAGCCGTGTGTCCCATATGTCTAGACACACACCTGTGTCTCAAGCTGTGTAACAATCGAAATAGGGACATAGCCATGTCCGAGCATGTGTCCTTACCCGTGTAACTCTTTGAGTTGGGTCACATGACTAAGCCACACTCCCGTGTGCCAGGCCGTGTAACTCTCGAAATAACCACACATGCCCGTCTACCAAGCCGTGTGCTAGGTCGTGTAATAGGCTAATTTGCATGTACTAAAACCTACAGGGGACACACAACCATGTCACATGGCCTTGTGTCACACACAACTGAGTCACACGCCCGTGTCTCAAGCCATTTGGACATGAATTTTCCCCAAAACAAGCCATTTACATATCCAATTCAAGAAATCATCTAAAGACCTTTAGAACACCTAATCAAAGCATCAAAACATGACCAAAACCAACATGAAATAACCAATCCAATAGTCCAAAATCATTCAACCAATATACCATATGAGGCACCTCAAATGCAAACAGACAAACTTTCCTAAACATATGAACTTTACCACATTTTAATCATACACACATAGTTCAATACCATGTCCAAAACTTACCATATCTTGACTATAACGCCCCAAAATTTTAATTTTGGGTATTGTGAATGTGTGACACAAACATCTGTCAGCTTTAGTGGTTATGTGTTCTAGGAGTGTTTTGGAGGTCCCATGTTCAAGCCAGGACTTGGGTAAATTTTGGTATTTTTATGAGTAAGCCCTATCTTTGGTCAGTAGGCTTTTAAGTAAAAGTTGGCAAATAATTAACAGAATGTGCCTGTTGGACTGGTGGATAAGTTGAGTGTTGGTGTGACGGAGGTCATGAGTTCGAATCTTTGGGACGGCAAAGGTTTTATTTTTGCTCCTAATTTTGGCAAGAGTTGTCCTGAACTAGGTTTCTGAGTGGTCGATGTGTAGTGGGAAGTGATAGAGCGATTTTATGAGTGAATTAAAGGATTATGGGGGAGAATATTGAAAATCTAATCACTTTCCTTTTTCGAAAAAAAAGAGAGTCGTTTGTCTCTCCATTTTGCTGACATTTTCTCTCCCCCATCTCAACCAAATTTTTTTTCTTCTTTACTTCTTACTCAATTATATTTTCTTTTCTTTCCTCTACTGCGGAAATTCCCTTGTTCCCCCTAAACCATTCTTTCCTCTTGATTTCGTAGCGTTAAGTAGCAATTGTGCAAATTCAGTAAGTTGTTGGGTATCATTTTAAGAGATTATTTTTTGTTCAATAGTCTAATTTCGGGGTGTTGGCAACAGCATTTAGTGAGGATTAAGGCTCTCCTCATGATTTTTGTGAACGTACTGATTTGAAGTTTTTGCGGTAAGTGTTCATCATTTTATGAGTAAGTATTTTGGTTTTGGATTCTGATTAATCACGAGGTAAGACTGATTATGGTGTTATTTTTCAATTACAAGCTTTGGAGTGCTCGGGGACTGTTTTAGCATCAAACAAAACTAGGTGTGTACCCGAAACACAAAAATAAGG
>CM025248.1:16562474-16572949 GCA_013677275.1 Gossypium schwendimanii
ATTTATTTTAAATAATTAATTTATTCCAGCAAGTAAATTTAGTGAGCTAAAAAAATCTAATAACGAGCTTAATGAGCTAAATTGAGCTCGTGTGAGCTGACTTGAGCTCGAGTGAGCTGAACCGCATGGAGAGTAGTTTGATTAAGATGAAAATGAGCTAGAATTACCTTGCTATAAGGTGCATGAATTGCTCAAAGTTTGATCTTCAGGGAGCTCGAGAGGATCGAAAAGTGAATCTTGGGTTGCTTCGGGTATGCTCACACCATAACAATATATTCCTACATTAAAACAGTTTAATCACAATAATCTTACATGTTATGCAAGGCTAATGTAGCATTTAATATCGTCGATAATTTAACCCTCAGCTATCTCAGAAGATTAACATGCACTAATTAAGTATTGTGTAAATTAATTACAATTTCAATACGATTAATAATTAATTCATTAGTTTCCTTACAATTATAATGCAAGTATAACATAATCATGGTTTTACTTAATCAAACAATTTACCAATACCTATAACAACACAAACATGATTTTAATAACTTAAGTAGATGGAATGCAATCAACCTAACACGAATTAAATTTAAGCCATGTTAATTAAATTTAGAATAACAACATAACAAATATTCATAGACATGTTCATGACAACAATAGAAAAGTTAAAGGATAGGAAACTAGAATCAAATCTGGTGTTTCTCCGAAGCCTAACTAGTTTGCTCCGCTCTTCCTTATTCGCTCGTTTTGTTGAACCAAGGCTTCTACAAGCACTTGAATGTTGCTACCCAAGGTGGAAGAAAGGCTCTTTTCCAAGAGGGAAATTGGCAAAGGAAAGTAGAGGGGAAACAAAGGAGAGAAAGTGAGTGAAAGAGAGAGAGATGTGTGGGATGAGAGGTGTGTTGAATGAATAGGTGAAACGGGGTGTTTATAGGTGGGTGTGGCTACTAAAAATAGTTAATAATTAGCAGCCACACACCCCCTTGGTCGACCACCACTTGCTATATTTAACTAGGGACAAATCTACAAAAGCATAATAAGTGGAGGGGTTTGAATGCGTTTTCAAGGAGACTTCAAGGGCTAATTTGTAAGTCAATAAATCAGATAATCTGAGCTGATTAGGTCAACATTTTGGATGGGATTGGGTAGCCTAATTGCTTAGTTGGATCAGTCTTTTATTTTAGCACAACTGGGCCTCATTTCCATAATATAATTCATAATAATTATTTAACCCAAAATAAATTGGATTAAAATTACAATTAATTACATTATGTATTAATATTCATAATTTGGACCGCCTTAGGCTGAAAAATTAATTTGCCTTAATACTTTAGAAACCACTTCACGGTTTTTAGCTTCCAGTAGTGTCTACCGAGCTAATTTTCGCCCTTTGTGCAAATCTGTCGAAAATAAATAAAAATTTATGAAAATTTATTATAAAATTAATTAAAATTCAATATGTTTAATAGTTTGAGTATAATTTAATTATTTTCTAATTATATTATATTTTTTGACAAGAATTACTATACAAAACTGTATAGGAATCAAAATTGGAAGATTTGTGCTTAAGAAACTAAAGGGGCGACAACACCAAGATATGAAGGAGAAACTATCGTGACCTTAATATAGATGGAGAGGAAAATAGGATGGTTTTAAAGTTTTGTTTTAATTTCCTTTTAAAAACTCACAATTTAAACCCTTTTACAAATTAGTCCTTATTTTAAAATTAATAATTTTAAACACCTTTTTCAAAAATTGACTTGATTTTCTAAAAACCATAGAGAAAAACATTTTTGAATACCACGCTAACAAAATTCCCAAGCTCGTTAAAGCTAAAATATCTAAAATACCCGTAAAGCTTCTAAGCCATATTTTGGGGTGTTACCATTCTCACCCTCTAAAAAGAATTTCGTCCTCGAAATTCCCTCCTAACATGTTACTTGCTTAATCACAAAATTTGTTATTTCTACTTCAAAACTGACTATTACACTTTCTTTGCACACTCTAATTCTTATTCTCTCTAACTTCCTACTACTTTTCTTTTGAGACTCTATTCATTACCATGAACTATTCTACAGTAACTTTGCGAATAGTTTCCTCTATTCACAACGACACTCTCGTCTAAAGAACTCATAACCATTTTTCCTAGTTCACTAGTCTCTTCGGGATTCTCTATCTATTAGCTAAATTACTTAAAATTTACGAAGGTGTAGAACCTAAATCTACCAATGAGAATAAAGGGATAGATCACAAGACAAAAATACCCACAATATTAACATTCGAATCTTTATTACTTGGTTTCCTAATAGCATAAACCCAAGTTGGACCTCTAGACTCGACCTGTGTAGCAATAGTATGAGCACCAATTCCTTGCCCATTCAATCTCCCATTACCTCAGGGCCTCTAGCAAGCGTAGATACTGGCATAGAACTCTGAGTGTGTTAAATCTCAACTCTATTTGGACAATCCCTTAGAAAAGTTCCTTCAAACCATAGTTAAAACAACAACTTTTTAACTTATGACACTCACTCGAATTCCTATGCTCACAATGTGCACAAAGCGGCCATCCAAAAATACCTAACGAACCACTAGTACTAACTACAACAATATCTTGCTACCCAGACTGACTTGGTCATAACTAGCATCGTGCACTCTTATCAGAACCCTAAATATCATGTATTCTCTTAGACGGTCATCCAGATGCACCATCATAAGTCCTCTTACCCAATTTAGTTGCCATAGAATGAGGTGACTCAACCAATGTCTACTCAACAGCCTTGGCTTTCTCAACTAACTCATCAAACATTTCTATATTTTTTGTTACAAATAAACCTGAATCACACGATTAAGCTCAAACTAAAACCTCTTACATCGATCCCTTTCAGAAAGTATCATTTTAGGAGCATACTGACTGAGTCACACAAACTCAGACTCATAATAAGCCACTGACAAATCTCCCTGAACCAAATCTGAAAACTCACACTTACGATCCTCAATATACTACTCACCCTTATACTTCCTCTTAAAAACCTCGAGAAAGTAATTCCAAGTCAATCTATCAGAAATAGTACCTCTCCTAATCTCATTCCACCAATGATGAGCTTTACCGTTAAGTAAGGACACCGCACAACCTAACTTCTCCTCGTCAGAACAGGACATCTACTCGAGGATCCTTTCAACTCCTTCCAACCAGTACTCAGCAACGGTCGGATCGGTATCTTTTACTCTAGAAAACTCTTTACCACCCAATGCCAAAAGATGTTCAAGCTGTAACCCACAACTAATAGGTGCAAGATTGGCAGGTGCAGGAGCAGGGTTAGCGCCAGCAATCCGCTGAATGCTCCTATCATAACTTTCATCAGAGGGCCTACATCCTCATTAGGTATGTTCCCTTTACATGGCGGTGAAGGAGATGTAGAGGATGTACCATCCTCTTGAGCACTAGCTCTAACATTAACACATCTAGGAGGCATATCTAATCTAATCTAATACATACAAAGAAACAAATAAATAGTTTGAGTGGCTGGGAAATTATTCAAGTCTCATTTCTACAAGCAAAATTTAGGATTAAAGGACCTGTTCCTACCCCATATGCAACTCAATCAAAGACATTTCAAAAAATTCCATGCAATTCAATCAGAATTATATCAAGAATTTCAAGAAAACAGGGAGATTAGACTTATGAGTTTTAAAACTCCAAACACACAACAATCACCTAAGTACGAGAGTTATTGAACCTAGAGCTTTAATGCCACCAAATGTAACACCCTATACCCGACCTAGTTGCCAAGCCCGAATATCAGGGTGCCACACAACCGTCTCATGTCATACTCATAGTAAATTGTCACATTATTAAGAAACCATCCTCTTTATTAGTGATATTATAAATTTTTAGTCAAACATATATCTATCATCATTAGAACATGCCAAACATACCTCAAATAAACTTATAGTAATAATTGAACATGCATTAGGATCACTTAGCAAAATTTCCAAGATAATCACATAGGTATCGATACTAGAACATGGGTATCGATATTTTCCTTGCATGATAACGATACCATATGGAAAATCGATACCAAATTAGCATTTGTTTCTCGTCTTAAAACCAAAATACAAAAAAATATCAATACAATTGAAAAGTATCGATAAAATTACCTTGAGTATCAATACTCGTGATAGGGTATCGATACCAATTTACGATTTTGACTTCCTGTACATTTAAAAAACACATAGGTATCATTTTTACAACATGAACATCGATACCTCTATTTTAGACTAGAAAAATACAACATTTTAAGCATACAAGTCATTCCCACTGTACCAATTCATCATGCTATCATATCATCATCAAATAAACATCAAAATAGTTGTAGTAACAGTCTCAAACAATGAAAGTTACTCAAAGCAATAAGCAATGTAATACGAAACAAGTCTCATAAACTTAGGAACAAATAATCTATGGAAGCATCCAAAACATCATGGTAAAATACCAATAGAAGTCTACCACATTACCTTATTCCCAAAAAAAAACAAATAACAAAAACACCTATGAAATCATGAAAATGGACTTACTTGGATCACCCCTCGGGACCACACCGTTCACACCAGCACTTAATTACTCTACAAGGGTTTAAAAAGAGTGGGTGAGCTTAACAAGCGCAGTTATTGCCTAGAACAACTACCATGCAAACAATTTATCAAGCATTAATGAAAGAACCATATAGCACAACCCCAGTAGTTCCAACTCTAGTGCCATATTATACTCACTCATACATTATTTATTAGTTCATTTACATGGTAATCACATTACATGTATAATAGCATAACATTTAAGCATATATCACAATACAAATATAATCACATAATATTCAAGCATATATCACTATACTAATATAATCACATAACATTCAAGCATATATCACAATACTCATATAATCACGTAACATTAAAACATATATCACAATACTCATATAATCACATAACCTTCAAGCATATATTACAATACTCATATAATCACATAACATTTAGGCATATATCACAATACCCATATAATCACATAACATTCAAGCATATATCACAATAATCATATAACATTCAAGCATATATCACAATACTCATATAATCACATAACCTTCAAGCATATATCACAATACTCATACAATCACATAGCATTCCAACATATATAACAATACTCATATAATCACATAGCATTAAAGCATATATCACAATACTAAAAAATATGTTTATAGATAAATTGGTGCTTGAGTTATGAAACATAAAAATGGGAGCTATAACCAATCATTGAATACACAAATCTTCAACACACCACATAGACTCATAGAGTCAAACATGTCCCAAAAGTGAAGCAAAAAGCTAACACTCTCCTTATTTCCCCTCACATGTCCCGTTGAATGGAGCTTAGCTCAACACTCAATCCTTATCCCTCCAACATGTCCTAGGGAATCAACACTCAAAATCACTATACATATAGGTGAAAACTCACAATCCTATGGTATGTCAACTATATCCAACAGTTTCAAGATCACAAGGCTAAAATATCTAAAATCAAACACATAGCACTTATCGATTATCTGTGCACTGTCACTGTATATTTGTAGTTTTAGCAAAACAATGTCACTAACATTAACATATACATAAAATGTACACATTTTTACTTTCACAACAATTATTATAACCATATATCAAATGTTATATCATCTCATCTCAATTCACATATTGACAAACACATAAGCACATAGTTCACAAGATAACATAAGTATGAGAAAGCTTACACTTGGAATTTAGAGTAGTGGTTTAGGCTACTACTAAATTTCCAAATAGCCCATTGAATCATGTCTACAAGCAATTATTCCAAACACTCACCAATTACGCTTTCGTTGAAAAGACGAAAGCTCAAACTAGCTATTCCTTACCTTTATGTCTACTCATGAAAGGTCCTATCGATTTCAATGCTTCAACAAACTAAATCACACAACAACACAATCAACATTCAACCAAAGACTCATATCAAACAATCCAAAAACACAAGCCTAATCTAGGTTCTCTTTTGATCGAAACCTTCGACATAGAAAACTTAAATTCAAATATCTCGGTCTATACTTAATATTTTAGCCTAAAACCGATTCTGTTCATCTATTTAATCACCTACGGCTAATTATCAACCTTTAAACTATACAAAACTTGTAATTCCCTAAAATTTAAATCTTTAATTCTTTTGCATGTTTTGACAAAATTGCTTGTTTGCTTTAATGGCTAAGTGATTTGGGTGTGTATGGGAGTGTTTGAGAAGCTTGGGTTCAAGTCTTGGCTTTTGCAAAATTTTTAATTTTTGCTCTTAAATGAACCTGGACATAGGCATGTTGGATTAGAATACTGCTTATTGGAGTTTAAACTGGTCATGGAGGGAGTTGAGGAGGATTTGATAGAGTAAATCAACAAGGGATAAGGGGAGAGATTTGTGGAGGTAATTAAGGAATTTGAAGAGAGGGGGAGTATGTGTCGTTTAGGGTATTCCAACAGTGAGAATTCGGCTAAGGGAGAGTGTTTGTTGCGAATTTAGTCATTTAGCACTAAAGGTTTTCAGTTTTAGTTTTTTTGGGGTTTTTCTCTCAGTTTGCTTTGATTTCGGTGAGTTTCGGGTTTCACATTTTAGTCTTGGTGCCAAATTTTTGCCTAGTTTTCAGAAGTACATCTTGAGATTGATTATTTTTCTTTTCTTTTCTACTTTTTCCCCATTGCCGAATCCTCATCTTACTCACTTTTCCTTTTCTCTTTTCTTCTAGCCAAACCTTTATTTCTTCTCTTTTTTTCTTTGGCCGAATAATCTCTTTGATTTCTTCGATTTGTCTCTGTCAGGTTTCTCCTTTCTTATCTTGTAGCTGAATATTACCCAATCATTGTATCGTACTCTACGTTGATCCTCTATGTTGCTTCTGTCCATTTCTGTGTTGCAGGCTTCTGACTTTCGGTATTTGGTTTTACTTATCACTTGAGTATATTTGTTCTTCTCCTTTCTTGTTCAAAATCAAATATTCCTCTTCCTTAACCTTTGATTGCCTTTGGTTGTTTTCTTCCTTTTATGTTGTTGCCCGTTGCGGTCTTAGGGTTACTTCGAGGAGTGGTGGTTTGCAAGTTGTTGAAATAATCAATCTTGGCTTCAACATTCAATCAAGGTAAGGAGGGTGCTTTGGTTTAAGTTCTTTTAAAAGGGCGTTGTACCCTAACGGTTATGAACTAACTGTGGGACATGTTTGTTTCTAGGTGGACGTTCGTGGAAATAGCACTCTTCTCGTAATCAGATGTGTAATCACACCTCTCAACTACAAATCGACAAAAGCCGGAAAGCTACAAAAGATGGCGCTGAGACCATATGGGCATGCGAATGCTCATTTGGTATACAAAGCCCACGTAACACGGTGGTGGACTGCAGAGGCCTTCATGAGCGTTTTCATGGGCTTAAGTCGTAATGGGCCCAAAATTACCGAAATACCCTCGAAGAGTAAAATTATCGAAATACCCACGAGGGTAAAATTATCGAAATACCCTCGAAGGGTAAAATGACTAAAATACCTTCGAAGGGTAAAATTACCAAAATACCCTCAAAAGGTAAATTTACCAAAATACCCTCGAAGGGTAAAATAACCGAAGTACTCTCGAAGGGTAAAATTATCAAAATATCCTCGAAGGGTAAAATGATCGAAATACCCTTAAAGGGTAAATTACCAAAATACCCTCGAAAGATAAAATTATCGAAATACCCCTGAAGGGTAAAATGACTGAAATACCATCAAAGGGTAAAATTATCAAAATATCCTCAAAGGGTAAAATTATCGAAATACCCTCAAAGGGTAAAATTATCGAAATACCCTCGAAGGGTAAATTACCAAAATACCTTTGAAGGGTAAAATTATCAAAATACCTTTGAAAGGTAAAATTATCGAAATACCCCCGAAGGGGTAAAATGACCATTATACCCTAGGAGATGAAATGACTATTATGGCCTTATGCTATGTATGACCGAATTGCTTTATGATATATACGACTGCTACTAAGTATGACATACTGTATACACAGATGATTTATGACATAAAATACTGCATCGGGTTGGGATTTTGATATAGGGGAAGTATACTGTACTGGTGGCTATGCCACATATACTGTTACTGGCAGCTTTGCTGCGTTATTATTACTGGCAGCTTTGTTGCGATATTGGTGTGTTGGCTGGGCGGGTCGATTTTATCCCTATATGGTGTG
The DNA here is from genome assembly GCA_013677275.1 of Gossypium schwendimanii. NCBI lineage: Eukaryota > Viridiplantae > Streptophyta > Magnoliopsida > Malvales > Malvaceae > Gossypium > Gossypium schwendimanii. The sequence continues at coordinate 16,570,749 of CM025248.1, forward strand.
TTAGTGGTACGAAGTGGTGTGTTGGTTGGATTGGGATGGGTTACATCACTGCATTGTACTGATTACTGTATTAGGCAAAGGCCCACATTGTTACTGTATTAGGCTAAGGCTCACATTGTTATTGAAATGGGCTAAGGCCCACACTGTACTGATACTGTATAGAGCTCAGGCCTAGACTGATTCTGCATGTTGCATAGTGATTGTTTAGAAGGGATTACACACTGAGTTTCGTAAACTCACTCTCTCCTTTTAACTATGCAAGTAATCCTCAACCTTAGACGATTCGGGGCTGTGAGGGACTTGGAGGTGGCCACACAACTACTGTCGACGTTTACATTTGCTTTTATTTTACTTTAAATTATAAGTTGGTTTTGTTTTGTAATAAGGCCTTTAATTTGGATTGTAAATTTTAATGGGGCTTTTGCTTACATATTTTATACTGCTAGTTAGGTGGAAAATGAATTTTCAAAATAATCATTGTTTTTAAAGACACGAACTTTAACCGTTAGAGTTTTCAAATGCTTTCGCATTTTAAATCAACTTATTATAATAATAGTAGTTATAAGGCAAACATTTGGTTAAGTGTTCCATTAAACATTACTAAAGAGGTTTCCAAACTTAAGAAACGAGTTTTATCAACAAATCTAAATTTTGAGAGACACTTCAATGTGACACACTAGATACGGCCATAACGTCTAGGCCGGGTTTGGGGTGTTACAAAACTACTCAGTTCATGGTATTAAAATTTTTCAATGTATAATAGGCATTTTTCATAAAAACTCATTAAAACTATAGAAATCCTTAACAAAACTTTAAATTAAGTTTAGAAACCTTCTAATCATGTTAAAACAAGTTGAAAAACACTTTGAAACCATATTTTTACCCAAAATCCTGAAATCCACCATTAACGACCCAATTTTTGGCTTTTATTTAAAACATGCGATTTAATGGCTAAAAATTCTTTTTAAAAGACCAAATATCATTTAAAACTAATTATGAGTCAAATTGTTACTTTAGTTGATGAAAAACTGAGTTTGATCGAAAACCCAAATGCTTGACAATGGAGAAAAGTATGGTGTTTTTAGGTGTTTCTCTTAACTTCTATGGAGCTTTATGACTAGGAGGATGATAGAAATCATAGGAATTTAGGAATCAAAATTGAATTATTTTTTCTTAAGAAACTCAAGGGAAGGCAACACGAAAATACGAAGGAGAAACTACCGTGACCTTAATATAGATAGAGGGGAAAATAGGGTGTTTTTAAATTTTTGGTTTAATTGCCTTTTAAAAACTCACAATTTAGACCCTTTTACAAATCAGTCATTATATCTAAATTAATAATCTTTTATACACCATTTTCAAAAATTGGCCTAATTTTTTAAAAACCATAGACAAAAATTTTTTTTCGAATAACATATTAACAAAATTTCTAAGCTCGTTAAGCTAAAATCCCTAAAATACCCTTAAAACTTTTAGGCTCTATTTTAGGGTGTTAAAGCAAGGCCACACACCTGTGTCCTCAAATCGTGTGATAACCTAATACCGTGTAATATAAGGTCACACGACCATGTCTTCAGCCCGTGTAACAACTTCTGGTCGTGTGAACTAAAAATCACCTTGAACGTGTAGTAGACATTATTGTGTCAACTGTTAAAGTATGTCCAAATACCAATCATATGATGATTGTAATCACATATTTATTCTACCTTGTTTATTAATAAAAGGCATTGTCATTGTTATTTCAGTTTCACTTTCTGTGTTTGTAAAATAAACTGATTTATAATAATGTCCCATGAATAATATGATTATTTTTAAAAGGTTCTTAGTCAAGTATTATTGTGGGCTTGGACAACAATAATGCATTAAGACTAATATGTAGTTGATTGATGACAAAGTGTTGTCATTAACATAGGGATGTCAAAATCAATACATGAGTATATGTTAGAGAACGACATATTGGACTGACCCACTATGAGTATGCTTCTTAGATTATTATATAATAGTCACAACATTACTGATAGTGATAACTATGTATACGATCCTTAGACTTGAGATCATCACCGTCCCAACATAGTAAGTCGTATACTTTGATATAGTCAAACATCTACTATAACAGGTTGTACTATAAAAACTGATGTTGGGTATGCCACAATCTATGTAGTGGGATATGATTGATCAAGATAGAATTTGTCCCTCCTACA
>CM025248.1:16574056-16606211 GCA_013677275.1 Gossypium schwendimanii
AAATTCTCACTCAAAGTTACCTTACCGGATTTGTATCATCAAGTTGAAAACTCGATTCCTCACAAAATCAATCACTCTAGCCCTCCTAATCACTTCCAAACATTAATACTAGACCAAATAAACATATATTAAGCATCAATTTCAAATTTAAATCAATTTCAAAAAAATCTAGAAAATTGATTCACGAAGATGATGAAATTTAAATTTCTTTAAATTACCTTACAAAACATGTTTAATCTTGATCAATAAGATTAAAACCCTTCTAATAGATCCATTTTGAGTTGGAACATCTATTGATTTGTGGGTTTCCTCTCAAAATTCAAGAACCACCATTAAAGCACCTTAAGCTTTTGAAAAAGATGACATTGATAAAAAATCATGTAATTATCACTCAAATCATGTAAATATGCTTCTAATCATCATAAAAATAAGTTTAGAAATAATAATTACCTTTGATTCATTCTAAATTCTTTGATTGAAAATCTTGATTCAAGAATCTTGAGAAATTTCAGAATATTTTAACTACTTTTGTGAATAATTTCGGGTAAAAAGAGAGAGCATTTTGAGAAGATAATTTGTTGAATCTATTATTTGATGATAGATCTTTAAAACCATGCAAAGAAAACGAATTTTATAGCTCTCTAATTTAATATAAATGGTGTGAAAAGTAGGTTAGATGCTTTGTTTTTAAAACTGAAACAACCCACAAGAAATTTAAAAATTGGGAAATTTGCCTAATTGCCACTCTCACATTTCTCTTACTTTACCAATTGATCCTTTCACTCCAAATTCAAAATTTAAGGGTTTATTTTCCAAATAAGTACTCAACAATTTCCCTTATTTTACAATTAAATTCAATTTAATTAATATTTAAATTTAACTCGAATTAACCCCTAATAGAAATTATTTTAAATCTTTTTCGACCCAAATTAATTATTTTCACTAATAATTATTTAATTATTTTAAAATTAATTTTTCAAAGATATTTTTATTTTTTTGAATTATTATTTAATCGATTTTATATCAAATTGACCTCCTAAATTAAATTAAAAAATAACTATTAACCCAATAGATTCCTAAATTAACGCTCGGAACCTGAAAAATATACCTGAAACTATTAGACCTAGTTTATGGATATTACAACTCCCCTCTCTAAACAGAAATTTCATCCTCAAAATTTTACCTGAATCGAACAGGTAAGGATACTGGAGTTTCATCACATCTTCCGATTCCCAGGTGGCTTCTTCTATATTGTGGTTGTGCGAAAAAACTTTCACAAATGGAACTGTCTTATTGCGTAGCACCTTAACCTCACAATCTAGGATTGTAACCAGTTTCTCCTCGTACAAAAGATCAGACCTAGTATCGATCTCCTCAACCAGCCCAACATAGGAAGGATTAGATCGGTACTTCTTTAACATGGAAACATAGACCCAAGCTCAGGATAGATGTGATGAAACGTGAATATGATCTAGCTCAGGCGGTAGAAACAAACGATAAGCAACCGGCCCAATCCTCTCAGTAGCCTCATAAGGGCCAATGAATCTCGGACTGAGCTTACCTTTTCACCCAAAGCTTAGAACTTTTTTCCACGGAAACCATCAAGAAGACCTTATCCCGAACTGATACTCGATGTCTCAACATCTCAGGTCAATGTAAGACTTCTACCATTTAGAAGCAGCTTTTAACCGATCACAAACAAGTCTCACCTTATCCTTAATTTCCTGAACCAACTCCGGACCGAAGCTCCTCTTCTCCTCTATAGTGGACCACATAGAGGAGTCCTCCACCTCTGACCATAAAAAGCCTTGAACAGTGCCATCTAAATACTCTTCTGATAGCTATTATTATACTTAAACTCGACTAATGGCAAGTGACGATCCCAGTTACCGCTAAAGTCGATAACACAACTACGAAGAATGTCCTAAAGAATCTGGATCACCCTCTTTGATTGCCCATCAGATTGAGGCTAATAAGCTGAACTAAAATGAAGCTTCAAACCTAAAGCCTCATGCAATGCCTTTCAGAATCTCGAAGTAAACCGCAGATCTTAGTCTGATATGATTGAAACAGGAACTCCATAAACACAAACAATCTCTCGGATGTAGAGATTAGCTAACTAATACAGACTAAAACTCGTACAAATAGGTAAAAAATGTGTAGACTTCGTAAATCTATCCACAATCACCCAGATCGAATCCTTATGTGTCGGAGTCAAAGGCAAACCCGAAATAAATTCCATCATAATCCGCTCCCATTTCCACTAGGGAATCTAAATAGGCTGAAGCAAACTAGATGGATAACGATGCTTGACTTTCACTCTTTGACAAATCAAACATCTCGCAACAAAGTCAGCAACATCTTTCTTCAACCCAGACCGCCAATATAGAACCCGAAGGTCCTAATACATATTGTTTCGACTGGGATGTATAGCATAAGGACTGCTATGTATCGTAGTAAGAATCAAGCACCTCAGATCCTAGTCTTCTAGAACTTATAAATGACATCAAAAACACAAAACATCATCAGAGTTGAGATCAAAATCTCCTTGAACTCTCAACTCAACCTAACGAATCCGACGGTCCAAACTCTCATCAAAAGGCTAACTAACACTCATGAATCTACTACGAAAGAACCGGTCTAACCTAATGTTCAGCCAATAGGCCACCATCCTCCGAAACAAATAGCCTCGCAAACATAGCTCTCAAATCTAACAAAGATGTAACAACTCAATTTTGAGTGGTGTCAGAAATAGAAGTTTTGAGATCATAAATCTGACGAAATACTATGTAGATATTATTTAATTAGTATATTATTAGGTCTATAGAGTCATATTAAAATATGGTTGAGAAATTTTTTTTGCTTGGATAGCTTAAAAATTAAAAAGGACTTAATTGTTTAAACTACAAAAGTTGAGTAGTTAAGTGAAAAGAGCTAAAAGGGAAATTTAACCATGGAAAATTAGTTAATGGGAATTGATAAGGTAATGCTTACTAAAGTAGTTTAATTAGGCTAATTAATGATTTATTAAGGCTTAATTAAGAAATTTGAAATATTTACAAAAATACCATTATATATATTAAACTAAACCTAAAATTAAAAGAAAAATCTCACTATTCTCTCATCATCCTCATGGCAAAGAAAAGAAAAGAATGCTATGGTTCCAAACTTTGATTTGGTAAGTGTATTGATGCCCGTTTTTAGTAATTTATGTTTTTGAGTTCATATCAGTTTGGTCTAGCTAAACGAGGACCAATTTGTGAAATTGTTAAATGTTACAAAAGTTGACATTGATGAATGAGGTTATTTCCTAAAGCTTTTGATGAAATATGGAACTTTGTTGATAGATTGGATTATTTTGAAAAGTGATTTTTGATAATTTTGATGTTTAGGGACTAAATTAATTAAATGATAAATTGTTTGTATCTGAGGTGAAATTATTACAAACAGAGACTGATATGAAATTATAGAATATTTGAGTATCATGGGTGTTTAGAAAAAATGAGTAAATTGCATGATTAGGGCTTAAGGACTAAATTGAATAAGATGGAAAATTAAGGGGCAAATAGGTAATTTGACAAAAAGGATTTAGTTTCATGAAATGATCAAATTGTGTTGTTATTTGAATTGATGGAATGAAATTATTACTGTTAGATGAAGAACATGCTAATAATCATGGAAAAAGGAAAATAGGAAATAGTCCCTATACTTTGGAATTTTCTGCAAATTAGTCTGGTAAGTTCGTATGCTTAATTATACTCTTAAATGCTTACGTTGTTACTAATATGTTGTTAATGAATGTTGTTTTATATACTAGAAGTACTCTTTACTGATCCAAATCGTATTGCTGTACTGAATGAAGCTTAATCAAGCAAATAATACCGTTATATTGAATAGAGTTTAACTGAGTAAATTTACTATTTCCTAACTAATGCTTAAATCGATCAAATTCTATTGTTATACTGGGTGAAGCTCAAATGAGCAGAAACTATGTTATACTAATGAAAATTTCAATCAAGCAATGCTCATTGAGTATACTGAACTACTAAATTGGTTGTGATTACTGTTATGAACTGTGCATAAAGGAAATCTCTAAGCTTAAATTGATTGAATTTATGTTGGATTGAAAAGATTGTAAATTTCTAAGCGAACTTACTAAGCAATATTTAAGCTTACCTTTAAATTTTTCATTTTGTAGATCACATTTTGAAGGCTAAGAAGATCGGGTCGATGCTAGGAATCACACTATTCGAGAACCTTGGTAGACTTAACTTCTAGGTTTTGGTATATGGCATGTATTAGGACCTTATGTATTGTATTGTGAAATGCCTAGCTTTTGAGAAGTATGTTATGATATTTTATGCTTTTGGAAAACTTTTGAACTCATACTTATTACTTACATGTGTTTGAAATGTCCTAGTGTGAATGGTATGCTATGAGTCAACTTGAGCCTATAATAAAATGGATATATGTTTATAGTGTTAGATGTGTTATAGCTACAAGTTGGGAATGAATTGTGATGAAATACATTGAAGTGTCAAGTTTGATAAATGTTTGATGCATAGAGTGAATATGTAATTATGTTAAAGTGTGTTTGAAGTTGAATTGCATTTCCCATATGTGTAATTGAAAGTGTGTAGGTACCTATGCATAAGGGTGTGAAATTGAGCAAGAAATAGGTAAATTTGGGCTCACACGGCCTGAGACATGTGCATGTGACACGGCCGTGTGAGGCACTTAGCCTTGTGACATGGTCGTATGTCATTTGATGGTCCTTTGTATGCAAGTCAGTGAGTTACATGGTCATGTGTCCCAAGTTCGAAGGTTACATGGTTGAGGCACGGGCATGTCTCTCAGCCATGTGAGGCACACGGCCGTGTGTCCCCTATTTTCAAATTTTGCTACGTTTCCCAAATTTTTCTAAATTGATTCAAATTAGTCCCAAATTTTTTCTAAGCTATTATTAGGGCCTCGAGGGCTCGATTTAGAGACAATATGCATGTGATTGAATGGTTTATAATATGATTATAAAAATGGAACGATATAATGTTTAAATATTTTTGATTGTTTAGTAATACTCCGTAACCCTAATTTGGCGATGGAGACGAGTTAGAGGTGTTACAAAAGACTTGCAACTTAGAGCATCTGTAACTACATTCACTTTACCCAGATGGTACTCGATCACACAATCATAATCTTTTAGCAACTCGATCCAGCGCCTTTGTCTCAAGTTCAACTCCTTCTAGGTCATGCGATACTTAAGACTCTTGTGATTGGTGTAAACCACACACCTCTCACCGTACAGATAGTGACGCCAAATCTTGAACATGAAGGCTATTGCAGCCAACTCCAAATCATGAGTCAGATAGTTATACTCATGTGGCATCAACTGCCTCGACGCATAAGGAATAACCCTACCCTCCTGCATCAGGACACAACCTAGACTCGTATAAGAAGCGTCACTGTAGATGACATATGCCTTACCAGATTTCAACTGTGTCAAGATAAGCGCTTCGGTTTAAACCGACTTCAGCTTCTCAAAGCACTTTTGCCTCTCACCAATCCATACAAACCTAGTGCACTTCTATAGCAACTTCCTCAAAGGAGTAGTAATGCTCAAAAACCTCTCGATAAAGTGAAGGTAATAACCAGCTAACCTTAAAAACTCTTGACTTCAGAAATAGACCTTGGCGGCATCCCATCCAAAATTGCCTCAACCTTCTTCGGATCAACCCGAATACCTTCAACTGAAATGACATGACCCAGAAAAACACCTCACGAAGCCAAAACTCACACTTACTAAACTTTGCATACAGCTGCTTCTCACGCAAAACATGCAGAACTACTCTCAAATGTTCATCGTGCTCATCCTAATATTGAGAATACACCAATATATCGTCTATGAGGACCACTAGAAACTGATCCAAGTAAGAGTAAAAAGCTCAGTTTATCATGTCCATAAATGCAGCATGTACATTCGTCAATCCAAATGGCATGATAAGATACTTGTAGTAACCATACCGAGTCCTGAAAGCAGTGTTCATCACACCTAAATCCTTGACCTTTAACTTGTAGTACCCAGACCACAGATCAATCTTCGAGAAAACTAAAGCTCCCTTAAACTGATCAAAAAGATCATCAATCCTTGGCAACAAACTTATTCTTGATGGCTAACTTATTCAGCTGGCGATAGTCGATGCACAGCCTCAAAGTCCTATCTTTCTTCTTAACGAACAACATCGATGCTCCCTATGGAGACACACTCGGACAAATGAACCAACGATCCAAAAGCTCTTACAACTGCAATATCAACTCTTTAAGTTCCTTTGGTTCCATATGGTAGGGTGCAACAGACACTGGAGCAGTATTGAGATAGAGTTAAATACCAAACTCGACTTCTCTATCTGGAGGTAAATCAAGCAACTCCTCAGGAAACAGATCTGAAAAATTACAAACAACATGAATCTCATCCAACCTTATCTCCTTACTATATGCATTCAGGACATATGCTAGATAAGCTTCGCAACCTGTGCGAACCAACTTCTCAACACGGAGTGAAGATATCACATTTGGCAACAACTTAAACTTTTCTCCTACAACAACCATTTTGGAACCACTAGCACCACACAAAGTCACCACTTTTGCTTGATGCTCAGACAACCAATCCATGCCCAGAAGGACATCGAAACCCAAAATGGAAACTCAAGGAGATGAATCGGAAACACATGTCCCTGAATGATCAGAGAACAGCGACGATGTCCCTGATATACCACTACACTATCAGCTAGAGTGCTCTTAACTGCAACACTCAAACTTGAAGTCTTTATAGCAATCCCCAACTCTCTAGCTACGCCTATCAAAATAAATGATCTTGTCGCACTAGAATCAACTAGAGCTAGAAGTGGAAAAGACTGTAGCGTAAAACTACCTATGATAACATCAGTGGCCTCTCTAATCTGGGGCTCCCTCACTGCATAAAATCTAGTTGGACCACCATTACCACCTTGAACAGGACCACGCTGACCTGTACCTCTACCACCATCACCTCTGCCACAACCTTTGCCTCGAGCCTGAGCAGGTGAAATAGTAGCAATAACAGGCCAATCGCGAACAACAAGTGCTCTCCTCAAGTAGTCTTTAACTCGATGCTACATCGAACCACAAGCCAGACAAGCACCCATCAACCTCCAACACTCTCCCAGATGTCGACAATTACAGTGCTCACACAAAGTCAACATAGTACGACCCTGATCAGCAGGACCAGCCTTAACTCTTGTGGCTTGTTTATCTTGATCATGACCACCAGCAACACGTCATCCAGATCTACTGAAATGACCTCTCTTCCTCCTACGACCAGAACCACTAGCAGCATCGGTCGTCCTCTTAATAGCTCCTGATGAAGTAGCTTTGGGCTCCTTCCCCAAAGTCTCCTCAAGCGCACGAGCCTTCTCAACCAACTAATTAAGACCTCGGTACTCTGAGCAACCACATAGAGCTTAATCTCGCGGTTCAGTCCAAAACTGAACCTCTTACATAGGCTCACCTCATGAGCCACAAACTTGGGAGCGTACTGGCTCAACCAAAAAAACTCAGCCTCATACTCGTCTACTGACATAGTACCTTGGACGATATCCATAAACTATAATCTCTTAGCCTTGAGATACTGGTTGCCTATGAACTTCATCCAAAACGACGATAAGAAAAAGTCCCAAGACAAATGATTCGGCATAGTACCTCTCTCGATAGTCAACCACTATCTTTGAGCCTCGTCTACCAACAGCGATACAACACAACCCAATTTATCCTAGTCCGAACAACCCATCTGATTGAGAATGTGAACAACGTCCTTAAACCAATACTCAGCACGTGTCCAATCATCGCCCTTAACACCACGAAACTTTTACCACCCAGAGCTCGCAAGCGTTTTAGTGGTAAACCATGACGAGCTGAAGCAGTGTTGGCACCAGCAAAACATTGTAGTGCTCCTACCATCTCAGACATGAAGTTGTTGACGTAGCCCATTTAAGAAACATCCCGCGGCTGCGCATCGTCCTCCATACTCCCTGATCGTGACGCGGAGGCATAACAACTATCCTATACTATTGATAACAGTAAAGAAAATGTACGAGGAGTGAGTAGCGGCAAGAGATCAAATATTTAACTAAGTATAGCTCCTATAAGTCATTGTGTTCCCAAATCCTACCCTAGTACAATTTATTTCGCAAAGAACATGCATAGGCAAAACATATGGTTTCAAACAACATAAGCAAGCACACATCATAAATCCAAGATTGCAATTTTAATATTCAACAACCCTAGGCTAACCTAATTTTTTAATCCTAACCTCGCTCTGATACCACCAAATGTGACACCCCAAACCCGACTAAGACAGACCAACCCGAATTCGAAGCGTTACATTAGCCACCTAAGTGACTCTCCGGCTAACAACTTCCCAAGACACAACCCGACCTTATAACACCGCAATCTTATCCATTTATTAATTATTTATTGATACAGAAGCAATTTGTAAACAAATTTAAAACTTCCTATAAATAATTTAACCTAAGAGCACTTTTATCATTTTACCACCTATGGTTAATCTAACCTGAATTTAGATATATACATTTACCAACCCTCGTTTAGTCAATTTATGTAAGCCCTAAAAATATCAGATTAATTTGAGTTTATTTTCTGTCTAATTTAAGTTTTATCATTAAGGATTCAATCATAACAATTTCAAACTATTAGTACTATACTCGAACATTAAATTGAGAGTGTTTCTAACAAAATTTATCGATTACAAGTCTAATCCTAAAATTTTATCAAGTTTCCTTATCATTTAAGGCTCTAATTAGACTTATCAAGTTACAGGACTAATTTGTAATTTAAATAGACTAGAGAACCAATTTAAAAAGACCAAAATTCAAACCCACGACAGTCCACTGCAGTTTTTTTGTGCAAAAGACTAGAATTCAAACCCCCGACAGTCCACTACAGTTATCAATCATCATGTATCAAGCAACAATACACCATAAATTATTCAATAATCAAACTCAAACATGCATATATGATATTATAAAACCATCCAAAATTAAAAATGTCCAGTGTACAAGTTCAATTACAACAAAAATTCAATAATGTCATGGTAGTATTTAGGGTTTCTATTAGATTTAGGGGGTTTGGGCTTAGGCTTAGGTAATTGGGTATTAGGGATTTTTTTGGGGTTAGTAGTATTATTTGAGCTTTGGTTTGGGCTTGTAAAATGGACTCGTTTTTAATTCATGGACTTTTCTGTTTTTATTTATATTTGGATTACCTATTTTTTCCATTTTTGTTTTGTCTGGGTTTGGGCCGGACGAATTTGGCCTATTACAGTTGCCCTTCTTTCCTCATTGTCATGTAAAGGGAAGGGAGAAATACTTTAAAAGAGGACCAAATTTGTTCAGTCCTGCTGAACCTCGACTTCTCTGGTGCTTCTCTTTTTCAGGTAACCCTCTCTTTTAGTTCCATGGTTACTCTACTTTACTGTATCCGCTTCGCTACAACTTTAGGAAGGTAGGATTTAGTATCACATCTTCATCTTGCTCCATTGCAACTTCAAGAAGATAAAATTTGTTGCTGTAGTCTTATTCCAACCCGCTACAACTTCAAGGGGACTAGAACCACTGGTTTATCCTTTTTACTACAACTTCAAGAAGACGAGATTTGTCTTTATTTGGCTCTATTGTATCTTTAAGGAGATGAGATTTGTTGTTGTAGTTTCAATCTATTCCACTGTAACTTCAGGGATATAGGATTTGTAACTCCATGTTACTCCACTGCAACTTCAGGGAGATAAGATTAGCTATTGTAACTTCATTCCAACCCACTACAACTTCAAAGGTATAAGATTTGTAGCTTTATCTTGCTCCACTGTAACTTTAGGGAGATAAGATTTGCTATTGTAGCTTTGATCCGATCCACTGTATCTTCAAGGATATAGGATTCATTGTTTCACAGATTTGTTACACTACTCTCTGAGGAATAGGACTTGAAGAATCTATTTCATAGGCCTATGTTCTGCCAAGTAATTAAGATGTTATGATTGGAATGAATCAAATGCTCCTCACTAGATTCATATGAATCATAAATGCAACATGTTTTTTTTAGAATGGTTTTCTTCTAACATTTAGGTCGATATTGGTTTTGATTCATCCAAGTTCTATCACTGATGTGTTACCATGCCTTTTATTCAATTCTGGTATCTTTGACAGAAACCCTAAGAGGTAATCACAATCTAAGCTACTCATTTCAAGATCTTTCCAACTTTCAAATTTGGCTATTTCCAACTAGTGGTTCTGTTTCAGGTCCTTGTACTATTTAGAAAATTTTCAGAGTGGTATGCAAAAATCATTTTATACTTTATAATATTTTTAGTCCATTAATCATTATTCCAATGCAAAGAAACACTTGAACAAGGTCGCGACATGCATAAGATTGAAATTTATTGAAGGCACAATTTTAAGGAAAAGGTTAAATAAATGGAAAACATTTCCAGAACACAAAGTGAGTAAAAATGAAATAAGGTGTCCCAGATATCATAGTATGAGCTTCTCTGAAAAACTTGCTGAGGATCATTATGAGCTTGATATGTGTTTAGGAGATCCAGAGTACTTTGTCGATACTCCAAGATGTAAAGTTCCTCCTCCTCGTCACCTTGGAGATAAAAGGACTATTATATGCCCATTTTTTGATCAAAATTTAAGCCGCCCTTTTTAGATTTCCAACTCAAAACTCCTTAGGTTTCAAGACGTCATTTGTGGATTTTCATCTTGACCTCTCTTTTTTCTTTTTCTCTTTTTTTTTAGGTGAAGTACTTCTTGATTAAATCTTAATTCACAGGATTGGGCAGATCTTTTCCATCTATCTTGGTTAGAATCAACACTTTTCTAGAAAAAGTTTTCTTCACCACATAAGGTCAATCCCAATTCGGCATCCATTTTTCTCTGAAGTTGTTTTGTATAGGAAGGATCTTTTTCAACACCAGGTCCCTCTCACAAAATTCTCTGGGGCGAACTTTTTGTCATAAGCTTGCATCATTCGTTTTTGGTACATCTGACCATGATGGATAGCTCTCAACCTATTTTCTTCGATCAAGTTTAATTGATCATATCTAGATTGGATCCATTCTACTTCGTCTAACTTCAAGCCTGACAAAATTTAAAAAGAAGGAATCTCGACTTCAATGGGTAAAACTTCTTCCATTTCGTAAACAAATGAAAAAAGTGTTGCGACAGTGGAGGTTCTAACAGATGTTTGATAAGCATAGATCGCAAATGGTAATTTCTCATGCTAAGTTTTATAAGTGTCTTTCATTTTCCCCACAATTTTCTTAATGTTCTTATTGGTTGCCTCTACTGCACCATTCAATTTTAGGTGATATGGTGCTAAATTGTGATGTTTGATCTTGAATTTACAATAAACTTCTGTCATCATGTTGTTGTTCAAATTTAATGTGTTATCAGATATGATCATTTATGGAATTCCGTACTGACATATAATCTCTTTCTTCAAGAATTTGCTAACTGTCAATTTCGTGACATTGGCATAAGAAGCAACTTCTACCCACTTGGTGAAGTAATCAATGACCACGAAGATATATTGATGCCCATTGGAAGCCTTTGGCGAGATTGGCTTAATGACATCCATTCTCCACATAGAGAAAGGCTATGGGGAAGTCATAACGTGAAGAGGTGAAGGAGGCACATGGATTTTATCCCCATACATTTGGCATTTATGACACCTCTTAGCATCCATGGTGGAGCAATAATATCCGAATCTCATGATTTTCCTAGCCATTATGAAACCATTAGCATTTGTTCTACAAACACCCTCATGGAATTTTTCTAGGATTTTCTTGGCCTCAACAGCGTCCACACATCTTATTAACACCTAATCCTTTCTTCTTTTGTATAGCATCTCTTCATCTAGGAATGCTCATTTGCCAGCCTTCTTAGCATCCTTTTATCATTCTCGATTTCTTGCTCATGGTACTTATAGTTCTTTACATCTTGTAATATGTCATGGTAACAAGGGTGATCATCCCTTTCTTCCTCCTCGATATTGTAACAATGAGTTGGAGACTCATAGATGCTCATCTAATGCATTTTAAGTCCTTTTGTTTGTTCATTTTGATCATGGAGGCTAAGGTAGCCAAGGCGTCGACCATCTGATTTTCATCTCGTAGAAGGTAGCAGAATGTGATGTCATCAAACTCCTTAGTTAACTCGAGAATAAGCTTTCGATATTCAATCAACTTGAAATCTCTTGTCTCTCATTCGCCTCTAAGTTGATAAATTACTAGTGTAGAATTCCCATATACTTCTAGCACTTTGATCTTGCATTTTATAGTCGCACTGATACCTAGGATACACGCTTCGTATTCTGCCATGTTATTTCTACAGTCGAAATCAAGTTTACTGGTGAAAGGATAATGATCTCCATTTGGAGATACCAAGACTGCCCCAATTCTGTTACCAGTGGCATTTGAGGCGCCATCAAAATTCAATTTCCAAGGATTTTTTTTGAGCTCCTTCTTCAGTAGCTACAACATCATCAGATATTCATTCGGGATATCAAAATTTAAAGGCTCGTAATCCCCTAGAGTTCTACTAACAAAGAAATCCGCTATTGCACTCCTGTTTACTGCCTTCTGGTTTACATAAATTATATCAAATTTAGATAGCAGAATTTCCCATCGAGCCATTCTTCTATTTAATGTGGTCGACTCCATCATGTATTTTAGAGGATCTATTTTCAAGATGAGCCAAGTCGTATAGTACAACATGTATTGTCTTAGCCTCCGGGTGGTCCACACCAAGGCACAACACAGCTTCTCAATTAGCAAATATATTGTCCGGCATTAATTAAATTTCTTCCTGAGGTAATAGATTGGTCTTTATTTCTTTCCGACTCATCATGTTGGACTAGTACGCATCCCATAAAATTTCCAAATACTGCCAAGTATAGTATTAGTGGTTTATTTAGGTTAAGTGGCATCAGCACCGGTGCATTAGACAAATAATGTTTGACCTTGTTGAAGGTCTCCTAGCATTCGTCATTCCATACACCTGGATTATGTTTCTTAATGAGACGAAATATGGGGTCACATTTCTTAGTTAGCTGTGAAATGAACCGGGTAATGTAATTGAACCTCCCTAAGAAAACCCAAACTTCCTTTTGGGCATGTGGCAGTGGTAACTCTTGTATGGCCTTGAATTTATCCAGATCAATATCAATTCGTTTCTTGTTGATTACAAATTCCAGAAGTTTACCCCAAGTGGCCCCAAAAGTGCATTTTGTTAGATTCAGCTTTAACTGGAATTTCCTCAACCTCAAGAATAGTTTCTTCAAGAAATTTACATGCTCTTTCTCTGTTGAGGATTTTACGATCATATCGTGAAACAAAGTCATCATGGCTCTTTCATATGATGCTCTTGCTTTTTCCAATCCAAATGACATCATTTTATAACAAAACGTTCCCTACATTGTTACGAATGTTGTCTTCTCCATATCTTCTCGGTGTATTTTTATCTGGTTATATCTAGAGAAACCATCCATGAAGGAAAATAGTGAATGACCTGTCGTGTTGTCCATTAAGGTATTGATGTGGGGTAACAGAAAATTGTCCTTTGGGTAGCCCTGTTTAAATCCTTGTAGTCTACACACATTCGTACTTTCCCATCTTTATTAGGGATGGGGACTATATTGGCTACCCATTCTAAATATTTGATCACTTAGAGGAAACTAGTGTCAAACTGTTTCTTGACCTTTTCTTTTATTTTCAACAGCACTTTAGGCATCATCCTTTGAAGTTTTTACTTAACCAGCTTGCATTCTTCCTTTATGGGAAGCCTATGTACCACGATATCAGTACTTAGACCAGGCATGTCCTGATAAGACCATGCGAAGACATCTTTGAATTCTTGGAGTAACTTAACAAGATCTTACCTTGTTTCCGCTATTATGCAAGTTTTGGTTTTCACCTCTTTCTTTTCTTGTTCATCCCCTAAACTCACAATTTCCACTGACTCTTTGTGATGTAGGGTTTGTTTCTCATATTGCTTTACCATCCATAGTAGATCAGGAGATAAGTTACAATCTCAATCATTTTCAAAGTCTTGAGGTTCCTCTAGACACATATCCTATTCAAAAGGAGACTCTAAGTCAGCAGCATCTTCGCTCGTATCACTGATATCCGAAGACTTGTTATAGGAATAAAATAAGGCCCAGTGAACAAATGAGTTTAAGAATGATTAACTGTGTGGTGTGAGTATGAATGTATAAGAAATTAGAATATTTTCCAAGTGGAACACGAAGATGCATTGTTTTCATTAAAATAAAAAATAGTGGACATGTGCCTTTTCACAAAAGGATCCCTATTGCTCCTATGCTTAGAGCAATACGTATGTTCTAAACATTACTCTAAAATAGTTCTATATGCTACAGGGATCTCCTTCATATTTCAGTTGTTTAGAATACTTCTAGGGGTGTAGGGACAAATTCTTGATAGGTTCTTTTCTTCAGTTCCCTCATTGGATATGGCGTTGATGCTTAAGATTCCCAACATTCCTCTTACATTCTTGATTAACAGGTTCTCTTTCTCCATCATTTTTTGCTCAAGGTAGATGATTTCTCTTGACACAAATGTTTCATATATATGGGGAAAGATAATTGGTTCCCACTTTATCTCTTCGCCACTTAGTCGTGTTTTAATTCTCTCTTGCTTCTTTTTCAGTTCCTTCTACTCCTGTCTTGTATTTGGTAACTGTCATATTTTTGATTAATTAGGGGACTTTCATGAAGTTTAATGTATGTAATGAAATGTAATGTTAATGAATGAAAAAAAAATGCATGCAAAAATGCATTGGTTCTAGTTCAATTCCATTAGAAAAACTTTACTAGAAAATGAGTTTCTTTACATAAAACAAATACATTTCACACATATGGCCTCGCCTTAACACTCAAAACCTTAATTTTCCTAAGAAGCCAAGCTGATTCTCAGCCCCGATCCGAGTTTAATTCATGTTTCAAGCTCAGAATGACAACTTGAATGGCTATGGTTTGCAAGTCGTCAGTCACATCTCATACTTAGGCCAAAGCTTCGCTCATAACATGGTCCCTATCTCTGACCTACCCTAAGAGCATTGGAGTTGCTCTTTCCAGTATTCACAATTTTTTGCCCTATTTTCTATGAGAAGCTCAATTTGTAATTCACAATTTTACAGTGCAGTCTCGAGTTCTTCTATCTTTCTTTTCAACTCCTCAACCTTAGCCTGGCTTGATTTCAACTCAATCATAGAGTTAAGACTACGATGTTGATGCAGAGACAATTCCAACTTCACTATCTGGGCTTCCAATCCAACCTTTTCATCTTGGCTTCCTAATAATTCCCTTTTTAGAGCATCCTCTCAGACTCGAGCATCTTGGAATTTCCTCTCCCACAGATTGGCTCTAATATTCTCTTCATGGATTTCCTGTCACCATTGTCCCGACATTTTGGCCAACCCAGTAGTCTTTATTGACATGCGAAGTTTCTTGTAGCCCATTTTTAAGCTGCCCAAGTACTCTTCAACCTTATTATTTCCCTTTCTCATCTTTTCGGCTTCTAATTTTTTTGACATCACTGTCTAATCCAATCTAAATTTTCTCCTCTTCCAACTTCTTAGACTCAAGCATCATGGAATTTCCTCTCCTAGTTCTGAAAATTTATTTTCGAAGTCTTACTTTACAATGTCTAATTTTGACTGGATTATTCGAAAGTGCTCTTTTATTTGCCGAACATTTTCTTGACTTGGCAAAGGGATATTATCGTTGATTCTTTTACTCCACGACCAAGCGCATTCTGGGGTTGTCATAGGATTAGCAACAAATTTCTTCATCTTATGAGTTTGGTTCCATGCATTTAAGATTTTGTAGACTTTTTTTCTAATTGTCTCCTTTGTCTACGAACACATATTGGGCCAACCCTTGTGTTGCTGTAATAAACTGCCTTGATCTGTACTACCTTAATACATGTAAAGGGGCATATCCGATAGCTCCTCGTATCCCGAGCAAAGAGACCCAGTCAAAGTCTCTACATCAATATATAATTTCATCGGGAATCATCCAAAAGGCCTGTCATTCAACATCTTCCTCTCAGAGACTTTGGAAAATTGCCATCCATTTTTCTTCAGAGATGTTCTCCTATCTTTTGGTAGCCACAAAATTCTTCAGTGGAGAATAGTCTTCAGAGAACACTTGATAGGAGACTTTTTATATCTTCTAGAAGTGGCTATGGAGCCAGACTAGCAAGAGCTATGCACAACCAACAAATCTCCCTCTACCCTCTCTTCAATAAGCATTCAAGGACCTAAAGGTTTCAGCCAAAAATGTTGGAACAGGAGTGACCCTTTTTTCAAGTCAGTTGAATAAATCTTAAACTGTATCTCTATATGCCCTAATGCCTTAGGGAAGCTGACCAACCCATAAATACTTTCGGCAAAGATGTCGACCTTTTTCCTTATGTCTAGATGTACCAAGATTAAGTCCAGCAGGCTCTTCCAAAGTGATACATTTATTATCCCTTTTTTGTTTAATCCGGGTTGCGACCCACTGCTCACTCATCCCAGTTATGTTCATCAGTCTTTTTAAAAAGGTCAAGACATTGGCAACTTTAGAGTAGGCTTTGTCACCCTGAATCCTCAAGCAACGAAGTAAAGTGGTGTACTCTTCTACAATGGGTACCATGTCTACTCCCCCAAAAATGAAGCAATTGTAAGTGAGATTCTAATACTGTGCGAGAGCTCATAATAAATGCTTATCCACTTTGACATCGAGTAGGTAATGCATAACACCATATTCACGGTAGAATGGTTGCTTTATTTCATCATCCCATTAATCCTATATCCCTTTCAGCTCTTGAAAATTATTTTGAGTCACATTGATCCAAGTGAAATCCCATAACTCCAACATATACCCCTTTGACAGGCTATTACCTTTCTCTTGTTGCCTTTTCTAGGACCATATTTGCATAACCTCATTGTCTTCCACTTTATCAAGAAACTCCTTTTCCATGACAAGCACTCTATTTAGCAATTGAGCATGAATCAACACCTTTTTCCTTTAAGATGAAATGCAATACAACCATAGCCAAAACAAAACAAAACAAGTTAGTACATTTTGTATAAAGCTTGAATACAAAGCAAAGAATAAAAATTAAAATGTTTCCTCTTTGTAATCTATACGGGTAACCGTTAAAGGTTTGACATGGTTCCACCTAGGGCAGGCTCTTAGGGCTTGCTACATGCGATTTGGTTCTAAAGTAAAGGTACCTGAACCAACAATTTCCTCAGTCCTCACCCATTATAGGCTCATACGGACTAAGTTCGGTCCTGGGGAATAAATTTCCCTACGACTGCATGGAGGTGAAGAACTTACGAAAACATAGGCACGGATGTATCCCAAAAGCGATCCACTATCCTACACAAAGGTGAAAACCTCACGAAGGAATAGCTTCTCACTCCCACTTAACAAGGGCTAAAGAGAACGATTATATCATGCAATATGTGAAAATATAAAGAAGAATTCTTAAACCTCAACAAAAAAATAAGACCATATGTCTAAATCACAATGTGACCCGAGATTATTAACAAAGATATTCATACATTTTAACACCAAAACAAGACATGAAAGATGAAATGAAAGAAAAGGATCGCCAATTTAAACCAAATTCTCGATTTTCAGAAAAAAGACCAAAAGGTAATCAACTCGTGGCTTGACTCTCTTATGTCCTTAGTGGAGTCGCCAAGCTGCTGAAACCTTTTTAGAACTCAACTTTTTATTTTAAAAACGAAGACAGAGTCACCACTAACCTTTTTATTAGGTGAGGTTGGATCACCCCGAAACTTAATTATTTTAATAAAAATGTTAAATTTAATAAAATTATAATTTTCGGTCTATAAAATTTGGGAAGTGGGTTCGGGAGTCGATTACGTATGAGGAAGGATTAGCACCCTCTTAACGCCCAAAATTGCTACCTAGTTGATTATTTGATGTCTTAGCATCAAAAAATAAGACTTTGAATAGAATTTAAAATGCAATCCCTTTTTACATGATGTTATTTGATGGCATTGATAATATCACTATCTAAATTAAGTTTTATGGAGGCGGCTTTCTTATTTCGGGTCAATCGAGATGAAAAGTTATGTCTCGTAAGTTGAGGTACAAGATCTCAAGTTCTCAAAAATAAGAATGCTCATTGTTTAATTATTACCTAAATCCTATATGCTTTGAATTTTAAAAGGACGTTCTATTATTTCGCTTCAAGGAGAAAATCGTACCCCGTAAGTTAGGGGTACAATTTCTCGAATCCCCTAATTAATGAAAATTGCCTCGGTTCATATTGTTAAATATACATTGGATTAAAATGAATATAGCTTATAATTTGACATACTATAGATTTATTCGAACATGATACATTATATGAGATACACGAGTATGTGTAAACGTGTTGTATGACATCATAAAAATATATATCATAACAAAAATAACAATATTGTAAAATAATGTCAAATAGTGCTATAATAATTTATAATAATTAAGGACAAAATAACAAATTGTGCAATCTTAAGAGGAAGAAATATAAATAACAAAAATTAAAAGTGTAGGGAATTAAGGAAAAATAAAGGTGCTGAATAAAATAAATAAAGGACTAAATTGAAGTTTAAACAAAATTTAAACTGCAAATTGCAGAAAAAAAACAAAGAAGCAAATAAAGGACTAAATTAAAATGAAATAGAAAATTATAGGGACCCAAGATGTTATTTTCCCCACCCCAATACACGTGTCATTCCTTTAGTGGGTAAACAGTGGATCAAGGGATTTATTTGTAAGCGAATTAAAATTAAAGGGGTAAAACATAAAATAAATAAAAAGATACAAGACGAAATTAAGAAAGAGAAAAAAAGAAGTGACAAAACAATTAGACTCTCCCCTTCAAAACACGCGGATCTTGGATGGATCTAGGTTGAGTCATTGGGGCGGCCCCAAAATGAAATTGTTTTGGGGCATTTTATGGCCACGGTGAAATGGCGTCATTTAGGTGGCCCTATTTAATTTAAAAAAATATAAAAAAAAACTCATTTCTAAACTGTTTTAAAAAAAAAACTTATTTTCTCTCTTTTTTTTCTCTGAAGCCCCTTCCAAATCTGGCCCTGGTGCCAATGAGTCTTTGCCATGGCCATCGGTCATCGGCAATAAAGACCGTCGCCTTCGGTGGTTTGAGTTCCCCAGAATAGGCCTTTTTGACCCCTTTTTCAAGTAGAACACAGATTTGGGTTTAAATCCCTAGAAATTTAGTCGAGGTTCGGTTGAAAGAAGAGAAACCTTTTGATTTCTCCCTTTTCTAACGAGGCACTTGACGAAACCCTATGGGATTCTGAGGGTTCTCAAGTCGGAGAAAGGGGTTCTACGACGGTGCTTAACAGGTAAAAAAATAAATCCTTTTGTTTGTTTCTTTTTTTTTATGTTTGCTACGAAAATAAAAAAAAATGGAACTTCCTTTTTAAGAATTTTTTTCTGCATTCTATTGATCTCCTTTTTTTTATTACAATCAGTTTTCAATTTTAATAGTCGAAAAATATTACACTATATATATTTTTTCTTTTTTTTCTCTGCTTCTCTCCTTCTGTTTCTCTATTTTTTGCAAGTGGTGATGGCAAAGAGGTGTGCCCTCTAATGTGGCAAAAGGACAGCAGTGCTGATGGCTTAGGGGGATTAGGGTTTCTATTAGTTTTAGGGGTTTGGTCTTGGGCTTAGGTATTAAGGTTTTTTTTTAGTTAGTAGTTGTATTTGGGATTTGGTTTGGCTTGTAAAATGGACTCTTTTTTAATTAATGGACTTGTTTGTTTTTGTTTATCTGATTTTTTGGTTTTTGTTTTGTCTGGGTTTGGGCCGAACGAATTTGGCCTGTTACAACCACTATTCAAAAGATATAATAAATAGAAATTTTCATCAACTAGGCTACACGAAATTCTCACTGCAAGTTACCTTACTGGATTTGTATCATCAAGTTGAAAACTCGATTCCTCACAAAATCAATTGCTCCAACCCTCCAAATCACTTCCAAACATCAATACTAAACCAAATAAACATATACTGAGCATCAATTTCACATTTAAATCAATTTCAAAAAAATCCAGAAAATCGGTTTATGTAGATGGTGAGATTCAAAATTCTTTAAACAGTTTAATCTTGATAAATAAGATCAAAAACCTTCTAATAGATCCATTTTGAGTTGGAACATACATTGATTTGTGGATTTCCTCTCAAAATTCAAGATCCACCATTAAAGCACCTAATCTGATGTAAATGGTGTGAAAAGTAGGCTAGATGCATTGTGTTTAAAATTGAAACAACCCACCAGAAATTCAAAAATTGGAAAATTTTCCAAATGCCCACTCCCACATTTCCTTTACTTTACCAATTGATCCTTTCCTCCCAAAATTATGAATTTAAAGGTTTATTTGCCAAATAAATACTCCAAAATTTCCCTTATTTTACAATGAAATCCAATTTAAATAATATTTAAATTTAACTCAAATTAATCCCCAATAAAATTTATTTTGAATTTTTTTCAACCCATATTAATTATTTTTGCTAATAATTATTTAATTACTTTAAAATTTATTTTCCAAAAATATTTTTATTTTTTTGGATTATTATTTAATTGATTTTAGATGAAACTGACCTTCTAAATTAAATTTAAAAATTACTATTAACCCAATAAATTCCTAAATTCACGCTCGGAACCTGAAAAATATACTCAAAATTAATAGACATAGTTTAGGGATATTACAAAAAATTTATATTCCCTCTTCGCTTATGTAGAGACCCAAACACGAGACCAAAGGTTATACAGAAGCTTAACCATTGAACCACTAGGGTCATCATTGACACAAGTTGACGCAGAAATAAACTTAAGTCAAACGTTCAGAATAAGGGTTGGTTTAAAACAAATAGCAAAGTTTTCCAGAAATGGAACTTAAACCCTGGATTTCAAACACACAATTAAGGCTATAACCCACTGAAGCAGATACTTAATTATTGATAGAAATTAACAAAGAACATTCAAATTTTGGGGCATTACAATTACAAATCGAAAAGCCCTATGTGATCTAGGTGGACTTATTTACGAATTGACATCAAACTTAATAATTGCATTTACAACTGTTTGTATTATGCTAGGATAATCAAATTACTGTATAACTTATTGATGGATCCCTACATTTGAAACCCTTAATGCTTGTATGTTTTGTAATATGCTAAACTTAGGTGTTTGATATTAAAAGTGGTAAGTCAGCTATATATCATGCCAAGATTATGTGTGAACATGAAATGCTTAGTTATGTGCCCCAAAGTTAACATTTGAATCATACTTGCTCAAGGATCATCTTTTCATTTACTACTTCTGTTTGCATTGCTTGAGGACAAGCAATGACTTAAGTATGGAAGAGTTTGATCTATCGTAATTCGGTGTAGCAGATTAAACTAGCTTTGGCATTTAAAGAGCTTGAATATAAGCACTTTAGTTAGATTTTAGTTAAGTTTTTATTACTTTATTTAAATTCAATAAATTATATAATTTGAGTCTTTTATTGATCTTAGGGGCCGAATGAGGCCTAAGGGTGAGCTAATATGCTTTATGAGTGTGCAGGAAACCATTAGAAGGTGTGCTAACTCAATACTGGTTGTTGTGCTGCAACATCGAGAGTTGGATGTCGCAACATAGGGAGCAAAATAGAATAATTTCAAGACTACCTTTGGTGTCGCGACACAAGACCTGGTGTGTTACGACATCAACTCTATATGAGAAATAATTACGAGCTAAGGGCATTTTGGTCTACAAAATCAAACAGTAGGCACGAGGGCAACAACTGACCTACGATGAAGGACGACGACCACTTTAATTCTATAAATAGACTCATTTAACACATGTTATAGACAAATTTTCATATTGTATAATTTTCTTCATAGTTTTAGTTTTTAGTTTTCTATTTTCTCAGGCCTAAGGATTATTTTCAGTTTCATTATTTTGCTTTCATGGGAAGATCTGGTCTATGCAACTCAATCAAACTCTGTGTGGATTCGACATTATCTTCAATACAAATTTAGGCTTCTCCTAAACCTTATTCTATTGATTCACTATTTATGTCTATTTTATATATTAATTTTATCATGTTTATGAGATCCATGAGGAACTAATCCTCTTATGGGGAATTAGCGAGTGGATGTCTGATTAATTACCTATTTTGTAGGGTTCTCTTAACAGATTAGCTGTTTGGGAGAGGAAGAAGATAAACCCTAGGCTTGATGACCCTAGGAAGTCATTCAGGTGGAATTAACCCAAAATTGGTATGGCCTATCCTTGAACACCTTAGCCCCAAATTGGTCTCGCCAGTGAGATCAAGAGAAAAGTAGTTCATGCGGACTAGTTAGTGGGAAATCAAAAGATCCTACTAGGGTATCAACTACTTGATTAAACAAGGAACCCAAAGATACAGTTAATTAGGATTACCGAAGCGAGCTAATCACCTATGCTCAGATCTGACTAAGTTTTCATAAAGCCAATCTTCTAAGTTTTTCTATTTATATTATTTTATTTCTTTAAGTTATTAAAAACTCTATTTTTATGTTTAGTCATAATATAATTTATTTCAATTACTA
Source organism: Gossypium schwendimanii (assembly GCA_013677275.1). Taxonomy (NCBI): domain Eukaryota; kingdom Viridiplantae; phylum Streptophyta; class Magnoliopsida; order Malvales; family Malvaceae; genus Gossypium; species Gossypium schwendimanii. Next base: position 16,596,800 of record CM025248.1, read on the forward strand.
ATTAGTTCCATTTGTGCTTAGGTTAGTATTAATTTAGTGCTTGCCTCCCTTGTGTACGATCCTCAGAGTACTCACCTACTCCGTTATAACTATATTACTACTTCACCCGTATACTTGCAGATACTGCCTTTTTAACATATTTTGTGTAAGATTTTTACTCTGGAGGTTGGTACATCTGGAGGTGGTCAAAAGCGCAAACAACAAAAATTCCTTAAGAAGCCCAAATCCTTGTTGTTGTATTGGCATCGAGATTTGTTTACTCCAAGCAGATAGAAAGTACGTACAAGAAAATACTATGACTCAAAATATGAAATATGTGATAAAATATAAAGGAAAAAAATTCATAAATAATATAAAATAAACAACTAAAGTAATAAAAGAACTAAACAAATTTAAAACAAGAAAGAGAAGTTCTTTAAAAGTTGGGACGATCTGTGTCATCACCATAAAAGAACCTTCAGCTGGTTCTCAAAACCTTGATCTGACTTTTTTTTTATCATTGTATATGAACCAGCCACTTTGGTTTATTCCAATGATTTTGCCTTATTTTCAACTGACGTGACATTCACATTGTGAGCCATTTAGTACCAAATTTGAGTCAACCCAAATTGTTTTTGGGGTATTATTGTCTCGAGCTTCCTCCTCTCCCTACTGTGTGAGAATTTGGTTTCTTGAGCCTTATTATTGTTTCCAAATGAGAATGAATCAAACTCCCCCACCTCTTAGGTTGACACCTTGTCTACTATGGCTAGAAAATGTATTGGATCTTCTACACTTTTATTCAATATCAATTTAAAATCTATGTTAGTGGTTAGTTCATCTTCCACTTTCACCTTTATGGTTACTTCTACTGCTATGTCAATTGGATCAGAGATTGTTTCAACTGTGTTGAACTCATCCCCATGATCTTCAGTTACAAGCGTAGGTTGAATCTCACCATGAATCTCATTATGTTTAGTGATACTACCGGGGTTCTCATGATCCGAGTTGTGAACATCAGACATGTCCTCTTTCCTTAGAGGCAACCCTTCAGATATTTCTTTCATCATTTGTACCATTATGTCTGACATATTTGATAAGACTTTAGAGTTGAGCATCCTATTGGTTTCACATTAAGGCATCTCACACAAATCACAAGGAGGCTTGTCTGAATTTTTTGGCATATCATGATCTTCTTGAAGTGCCTCACGCAAATTACCAGTGAACTCATGGGGATTTTCGACTATATCAGTACCTTGATCATTACTCCACTGGTACATTAAGGTTTTATTTCTGCGTTGGTTCAACTCTATCATGAACAATTTTTTATTTTCCATGATCTCTCATTATTCATATACACTCTCCTTGTATATTTCTTCATCAAATACCATCTCATTGTTAAACCACATGTAAATCAATTTCATCCATATTCAAATGATTTTATTGGGTTAGTCTCTATGGATCAATGATAGACCATCTCATCATTAAACCAACATGTGTTCCTCTCCTCTGAGGCCTATACTGGAATCAACAAGAGAATAGAAGAAAAGTTGTTGGTAAAAATAAAAATAAAAATAAAAATCATATATATAATTTATTAATTTCCTAATTATTCTATAAAATAAAAAATTAAAATTAACTTAGTAGTATTGCCTCCCTGACAATGACGCCAACAACTTGACTGCCTCTGGATGTACCAACATCCAGAGTGTGAATACTAGTATAGATATGAAACTAAGGTGGTGCCTACAAGTATACGGGTCAAGTTATAATATAGATTTTACAACGAAGTAGGTTAGTACTCGAGGATCATAGCCAAAGGAGGCAAGCACTAAATTAACGTTAACATAAATGCAAATAAATCTAATTAGCACTTTAAATAAATTATATTACGACCAAACTTAAGGGAAAGATTTTTGAGTTTTTATAATAATGAAAATAACAGAAATAAAGTGAACTTTAGATGAATGAATTCTAACTTAATCAAATTTAAGCATGGGTGATTAGCTTGCTTCGATGATCATAATTAATTCCTATTTTGGGTTTCTACTCAATCAACTAGTCATTACCCTAGCAGGATCTCTCGATCTTCCACTAAAACAATGAGTCTACAAGAACTACTTATCTCTTGGCCTCACATTCCAGACCAATTTGGGGCTAAGGTGTTCATGGATAGACCATACCAATTTTGAGTTCATTCCCACCTAAATGACTTCCTAGGGTCATCAAGCCTAAGGTTTAAGTTCTCCCTCTCCCAAACAGCTGATACGCTAAGAAAACCTTACATAGTAATCATTTCATCACACCTCCACTCACTAATCCCCGATAAGAGAATTAGTTCCTTATGGAATCAATAAACATTGTAAACTTGATATAGAAGATATGCATAAAGAATAAGAGAAGAATAGAGTTTAGGGAATCATGTTTTTGTATTTGATAATTGAAGTGTAGAAAATCTTCAAAAGTTGATATGGTTTACAAATTAAGTTCCCCAAAGAATACAAATAAAAAGAACTAGAAAATAAACCTAAAGCCTAAAAGAAAGGAAAAAGCTTAAAACTAAATTTACAAAAAAAAATCTCAAATTCTGAAAGTCATCCTCAACAAGTGTTTTAAGAGCCTATTTATAGAGTCAGGGCTTTTGTCGTCCTCAACCTTAGGTCAGTTTTCGTTCTCATGTTAACTTTTTAGAGTGCAAACCAAAACACCCTTGGCTAGTAAGTGTTTCTCATACAAGGACGATGTCGCAACACCCTATTTTTTATGTCACGACATCGAAGGTAGTATGCTCGGGTTTAGGGTAACTTCAAGGGTGTGTCGCGACATCCCTTGGTTGTGTCGCAACACCAAAGGCAATGTATTCTTCCCTCTATGTTGCGACATCAAACTTCAAGTGTTGCAACATAGTGATCAGTATGGAGTTTCTACACCTTTGAATGGTCTCTTGCACACTCACTAAGTATATTAGCTCACCTTTAGGCCTCATTCAGCCCCTAAGGTCAATAAAAGACTCAAAACACACTTTTTATTGGATTTAAACTAAACTAAGAAAACATAACTCAAATATGATGAAAATGCTTGTATTCAAGCTCATGAAGTACAAAAGCTAATTTAATCTACTTCACCGAATTACGACAGATCAGGTGCCATGCGATACAATATGATAGGGACTAGTGAACTACTAAGGTACAACTCAATGGTGAACTCCACCTTCCAGTTTAGATGTAGTCTAGGTAGCTCATCATAAAACACATTTGGGAAATCTTGCACAGTCCGCATCTTACGAACACCTTTTTTCATATCCTACAAACCTATCACGAATGTGAGTTAGGCTTCGCAATCCTTACCTAATATTTTCTCTATTTCAATACTGAGACTATATTAGAAATTGCTCGAACCTCCTTACCTACCACCACTTCTTTTCCTTCACTACTTTGTAGAATGGCTTCCTTTAACTTGAAATCAATTTTGGCTTATGCTCAGTCAGCCAGTACATTCCCAAAATCACATCGAACTCATTAAACGGTAACTTTAACAAGTTCATATAGAAGATTTGACCTTGTACCTGCAGTGGACACCAATGCTAGACTTTATTGACTATCATACTATCCCCAAATGAACTAGTAATAGTAGGACCTTTTTCCTATGGTCTCTACTGCTATTCCCAACTTACTAGCTAGTTCACTCACAACATATGAGTGTGTTGAACCAAATTCAATCAAGGAAAATAAAGGAATAGTTTATAGAGTGAAGGCACTTGTAATAACATCGGTGGTACCTTGCTCATGTGGCTCCCTCACAGCATAGACTCGTGCGAGGCCTCTTGAGTTGCAATAACATGGGTCAGAGTTTGATGCCTAACTGGCCTTGTCTCACCACCTCTACTTCTTCCTTGACCATGACCACCAACTCACACTTGAGTGGGGGCCACGTCTTGAGCTCACAAACCCTATTATTGTTCTGGACATTCTCTAACAAAGTGGTGCTTCGAACAACACTTGAAACACCCTCATTCTTATCTTGGGTGTCCATCTTTAAATGTGAATGATATGTCCTGAAAGCTCGCTTGACATTTCTACTGGAGTTTAGTGAATTGTTGTCCCTCTTGGACACTCACTTAGACACTTGTTTTTTTTTATTCGTGGAACCTTAATGTCTTTAATGGATTTGGCTTTGTCCACAAGCTCATCGAAGTTTACAGCATCATGAGTCACCAGGTAGAGTTGGATGTCATGATCCAGTTCAAAATGAAACCTCTGACATTAGTTCTTCTCCTGCAATACGATCTCTTCAACGTACTAGCTCAGTCAAACAAACTCAACGTGATACTCAACTACTAACAGTAAACCTTGCTTCAGGTTGATGAACTCTCTTGCTTGCGAGCCTCCAAATACTGGTAGCCCATAAATATTTTTTGAAGGTTCTCAAGAAGAATTCCCCTGTCAATTTCCTTACAATAGTACCATGCTTTAAAGTACTCCACCAACAATGTGCTTCATCGATGAGCAAGGACACAGTGCATCCCAACCTTTCCTGATCAGAACAGGACATCTACTGAGACTTAGTGGGAACATCTCCACAGATACCACCGGTGGTCACTAAACTAACTATAAATAAGACAAAGGAAAACGCACCTATCGAACAATAGTATAGATATGGTAAGTAGAGAATATCGTATCTACAAGACTAAAAGTATTAGTAATTACCATTTTTCTATTATTTAGTCAAAAATTTGGAGTAATGTGTTTTAATCTAAATTTATTAAACTAATTTAACTAAGAACGCAACAGATAAAGAATCAAAGAAATAATCGAATATTAACCAAAGAGATAGACAATACCCAGGCAATAATCCACCTAGACTTCACATTTTATTATAAATTTGAATTAAACGACTTATTCACTTGTGTCTTGATCTGTAAATATCCCTAAATTATGTTATTATCTCTTTCGAAAGTAAAAACAACTAACTCTAGGTTGATTAATTGAAATCTCTTTCTAATTAAAACTCATATCGTCTCATTAACTCAATTTATGGATTCTCCTATTAGATTTGACTCTAATCTAGTAGATTTATGTCATCCTATTTCTAGGATTACATGCAACTCTATACAATTATGCTAGATCTACTCTTCAATAAGGACTTTTGCTCCATTGGATTAAGCACATTAAACATGAATTAAAATCTCAAAAATATTAAAACAAGGAATAGGCATACATAATTGAGAATAAGAATCAAGTATTTATCTTGTAAAAACATAAATTAATAAAAGGATTCATCATAGGTTTCATCCTCCCTAGGTATCTAGGGAATTAGCTCATAATCCTGAATAGAAACATATCAAAGTTAAAATAACCACAAGACAAAAAGAAACTCAATAAAACTTCAAAATAAATTAAAATGAGGTATTTGATCTTGATGGTGATCCACTTTTGAGTTTATTCCGATGGTGTTCTTCGAGTGTTTTCTCCAATCCTCTCTGATTGCCCCTTTGTGTCTTCTTCTAATTGGTATTTATAGACTTTAGAATGCTCAAAAAGCCTAAAAATTGGGTTTTTCCACATATTTGGAAAGTATGATATGAAATCAAAATGGGCTGGCACATGGGCATGTGTCCAGCCCGTGTGGTTCACACGGGCATGTGCCCAGCCGTGTGGAAATGTCCAGGCCGCATGGCTCCTCAAAACAACTCTATTTGTCGCTCCTTTCACTCTCAAATGCTCTCCTAAGTATAGAAACATGAATTTAAAGGATTAAGATCATCAAATTCACTAATTTGCATAATTAATAATCCAAAAACGCATTAAGAATGAGATTAAAATATTTTACTTTTATAGCTTATCAACCACTAACTTAAGCGTTTGCTTGTCCTCAAGCAAAATCCTCAACTCACATTAAAAATAATAATTCTCAACTTGTAATTCCCATCAATAATGTCTCAAAATAATTCACAAATAATCATGCATTGGCAATTCAACTAAAATAGCACTAAAGTTTCAAACAATCCAAGCTAACATTTTTAGACACGAAAACATAGGTGTCTCCCCTTATCTAAGTAATTACCTTGAATTCAAAATCGACAAGAATCGACATCCTCACTAAAGATTCAATCAAATCACTCAAAGTGTTTAAGGTTTACGAATAAGCACTCAATAGTCAAACAAGAAAGGTCATTACCATAGGCTTACATGAAGATCAAATCTTCACCACTATAAAATGAGATGATACACAAATCAAAAGGTCTTTAAGAGGATGTAATGGGGCTTACGTTAAGGGTGTGGATAAAGGCTAAAAAAGTTTGTTATAATCGAGATTGAATTGATAAATTACCAAAGTAGTAAAAAATAAACAATTGCTGAATTAAAAACAAACATAACTGAAGAACTATTCAAGAATATAAACAAGCTTTTTTCTCGAAATATAAATTTAACTGTTCAAGCTCAATCAACATAGAACTAAATAATAATCAATATTTATTTTTTCTCTTCTTTTTATTTATTTATCTAGAACAATCAAAAATAATTAAGCAAATCAAATAGAAGAGCATAGTTAAGCAACTAACCAAATCAAACCTCGATAAAAAGGGAGTCAATAAAATGGGAAAAAGTTTCAAAAAAAATTGAGTTATAGGTTAACATTAATGGGTAAATCAAGAAACGATGTGTCAGGCTCAACGGGGTTTACTAAGGGTTAATTACGAAGGTAGGCTTTTTATGGGATAAGTGGGTTAAATCCTAGGTGCCTTTATCATCTCAATATATAAAATCAAAGGTGTGGTCTCAACATGTATAATCGAAGCAAGTTCTAGAATAACAAAACAGGTTGACCCACTCAAAACCAATAATAAAATGAGCAAGAAAAATATATGCTCTAAAGGCCCAAAATCTCACAAAAAAAATCATGGTTTTTGATGTCAAACTTGCAAATTTCAAACTTCAAGGTAATACTTTAATTTAGGGAAACAACCTAAAAATTTTAATTTCTGAAAAATAACTTATCATGCTTGATTCTCTCAAATCTTCAAGTTTAAATTAACCAATACACAAATATCTACAAATTAATCTCAAACACAACAACAAAAATTCCAAATTGAAAAAAATTCATTCTAATAGAAATATGAGAAAATTATTTAAATATAAGACATAATTGAGGGATTTTCTAATAATTATATAAATAACATCCCCACACTTAAGATGTACATTGTCCTCAATGAACAAACAGATATAATCACAGTATAAGCACAATATCATAAGAAAGGGAGAAAACTAAAACTGCCTTGAATATTGGATGAAATTGCCAGAATTGTGAAAAGTGAAAGTGTAGGCAAATCTAAATGCAATGCATGATTCCGAGCAAACTAATAAGAAAATAAACACAAATAGTGAATAAGATTAAAAGGTTACTAACTCGATTAGAAACAACTATAAAAATTAAAATTAAAATATAGTTCAAAAGATAAGAAATGAAATAAATCTAAGAAAATAACAAGAAAGAGAACTAAAAATAAAAATAAACATAAGCATAAAATAAAAATAAAAATAAAAATAAAATGAAAACAAATAAACTCAATGGTCCTAAACATTAGAGGCGTCGGTGTCGTGAGTCGTCCACGCTGAAGAGGAGATTTGAGATGCTGGCAAATCTATCATAAAGTTGCGTCAATACTATCAAACCTCTAAAAGCAATGCTGTTCGAAATGAGTGAATCGCTCAGAGAGGTCCTCCAAGGTAGCAGCAGAAGAAGTAAGATAGTGACTCGAAGGTAGAGGATGAGGTGGATCCTCGTGATGGAAGGTGACATCATCAGTGAACTCTTCGGGCTCATTCTGAGGGTTAAAATGAGATAGTCGATATTGAGGAAGATCCACTGCACAAAGTCGCTCAATCATCCTCATATGGGTCATGCTCGATAATCATTGCGGGGACATCTGGCCTACTAGTGTAACTGAGGAGGACTACTCTGGTGTGTCGAGAAGACTGAAGTGTTGAGTGAGTCAAGTCACATAAGGGCCTAAACAGGTAGGACCTTTCTTGTTACATTCTGTCTAATGGCAAAAGGCGAGAGTGATGAAATAGGCTAAATCAAAAATATGTCCTATCGCCAAGCTCCATAAAAAATATGCATCGGTAGTACCGATGACTCTAGTGCTCTCTCTTCTACCGTTCAATGTGTGAGCCAATAGGGCATGAATATACCGTAAGGCCAGAGAAGGGAAGTCACCTTCAAGTGACTTGCATCATAAGGTCTCGTACTCGCCGTGAGGTCTACCCAACAAAGAGATGACGAGTAGTGGATGTGCCGGTGTAAGCAGAGAAAGTTCTAGGCACTCATGAGCTCGGTAGTGTAGAGGCCCAATGTCGCTCTGAACTCTAGGACACTCATATGTCGCGCTATGCCACTAAGTCTGATGGTGCCCGGCTCGTCATGGGTCATCATCACCTAATGAAAGATAAATATAGAACAAAACTCCAAATTCAACACCATCTATTTAAGCTCCACGATAGAGAAAAACTGGTCCCATGAGGCTATAGCAGTGATAGCTTGACCATGATCAGCTAACTGGACCTACTCCAAATTGGCCCAATCAATACATTGCCCTAAGCTGAGTGGCTGCAGTCGGAGAAGCTGACATAAGTCCTCCTAAGGACCCGGTGAAAAGTTGAGGTATGGATGGCGGGCCTCGGCAGAAGGGCCTGAGGAGGAGGTTGCATCCAGAATCTTCTATTTTTTTGAAACACGAATGGTGACCTTAGATTTGCTTCTAGTGTTAGTCATATTGAAATCTGCAACGAAATAACCAAATATCAACATCACAAGAAGTAAGTGGAGGAATCATATGGTAGGGGCAAACCAATAATTCATGCAATAATCGAAGTCAAAATCGATAATTAAACGAAAGAAAATAAATCGACAACGAAAAAAATATAATAATCTTAAAAGAATACCAAAAGAAACAGGATGTAATATTAAACAATCACGAATAAACAGTACGAAAAATAATAAAATGATTGGAAAAATCAAACGAAATTAATAAATTTCATAACAAGAAAGGATAGTGTAAAGATAATAAAAATAAAGAAGTTCTTTAAACAGACTAACTAAAAATAAAAGTAATAGTCATAGAAACAAGAAAACCAAATGTAAAATAAGACCAAAGAATAAAATACAATACAATAACTAAATATCATAAATAAAATAAAATAAAAATAAAGCATAAGAATAAAATAAATAAACATATGAATAAATAAATTAAAAGAATAAAATAAAATAATAATAATAAACTAATAAAATAAAAAATAATAATAAAAAAGGGAAAGACCGATAGTGGTACGGTGGTGGACGTGAGGGTGATCGATGGGGGAAGAACGAATGGGGAAGAGGTCAGGACAATGGTGACTGGCAAAGGGGAAAAGGAGGTGGGCTGTGCTACGAG
>CM025248.1:16612852-16629941 GCA_013677275.1 Gossypium schwendimanii
GAAGAAATTGAGAAATTGAACACACAAATTTAACGTGGAAAAACTCCTCCAAAGAGGATAAAAAACCACCGGCAAAGATAATTTTACTATAATGGGAAAAGAAACAAAGAGTACAAAAGATGGAGATAAAAACTAAACCCCGAAAACCTGAAATCAACGAACCCTCAAAACGTAAACACAAAATTCTCTAAATGTGTTATGAGTTCTAATATCTAATAAGTGTATTATCAAGGTTGTAAAAGAGCCTATTTATTGGCTAAATTCATATGCCAAATAATATAATAAAATAATCTAAACTAATTAGTGTTTGATTGAAACAAATAAACAGAGTTTAACTAGAAGATTATTTCTCAAATTTGACTAAAATAGGAGTCATACTTAACATTGTTCTTGTTGTATTTACAACAGATCAGTTCAAATAAAGCAAAAAAAAGTCATTAAGTGGGAATTAACCCAAAATTGGTGTGGTCTATTCATGAACGCCTTCACCCCAAGCCAGTTTGGACTGTGAGGTCAGAAGATAAGTAGTCCTTGTTGGCTCTTCGCTTGAGTGGAAGATCAAAATATTCTACTAGGATAGCGGCTAGTTGATTGATAAGAAACCTGAAGTGACAGTTGATTATGACTACCAAAACAAGCTAATCACCCGTGTCTACATTTGATCCAGTTTATAATCTAGTTTTTCGAAGACTCCTTTTATTTATGTTATTTTTACTTCTTTAATTATAAAAACCAAAAACCCTTTATTTATGTTTATTCGTAATATAGTTTATTTAAATTACTAATTAGATTTATTGGCATTTAGGTTAGAATTAATTTAGTACTAGCCTCCCTTGGGTACGATCCACGAAATACTTACGAAGTGTTTTGTTGTAAACAATATATATTACAACCTAACCCGTATACATGCGGACACCACTTCAAATTCCATATATTTTGTAGTAGTATTCACACTCTGGACATTAGTACGTTCGGAGGCGGTCAGGTGCTCGCAAAAAATTTTGAAATTAAATGTCCATCCTCTAGAGAAATATTTTGTTGTGCTCTGCCATCTTGCGGACTCTCATACCATGTGTGGCGAACTCTTGCATTTTGGCGAGCTCTTCTGTTCGTAAACACGTTAACGGCGGGTTCAATTGTTGCGAACTTAATTGTTTGATTACTAACCTGCGGTAAGTAGGGCTCATACTAGTTACATGTCAAACCTTAGGAAAAGAACATGTCACTATGCATGACACTTAGAGAGTCTCGATGGTTGTGCTTGATTAGTGGAATCGCATGTGCATGTAATTTAATTAGGAATTTTGCTTAGAGTGGGAAAAGCTGAGTTTATATTAAAAATAGAGGTTTAAAAGAGAAAAGACTTTAATATTCCTAATTAAGTTTTTCTTTGTTATCTCTGATGAAAATTAGAAGTGTTCTTCTTTGCTTAAAGTAAGAACTCGCAATTTTATCCTATTTAGAAACTGCCTTTCGAGCCAAGTGCTGGTAACTTCTTGAGTATTCCTCTAGTTCAAATATTAGGAAATAAAATAGTAGTTGAAATCGTATATAATATAAGTTTTTACTGGAAGTTTTGAAAGGAAGGAAATTTTCATCTAACTAATTGTTGCATGTTTCCGATTATTAATTTTTTGTAATAGTGTCATTTGCTTTTGTATTTAATTGAGATATTTTATTGCATTTAGCTAAAGAGGTGATAGAGGTCCCCAGTAAGAAGGGAAAAGAACTTGTTAAGTAGATAAAACTTTCCTAGAAATTTCTGGTGAGTTCCTTTCACTTTTGTTTTTGATAAATAACGAACTAGCTTAAAGTTAATGCTATATTTTTAGGTAAGGTTAGTTATATCTTTAGAATTTGCATGAGAATTCTTGTGATAAAAAACTGCAAATACAAAACTTAAATAAATCTGCATAATTAATTGAAATGGATACTCCTTCCTTGGTGCACAAGTTCAATATTTGGAAAGGTAGTAAGAGGGTAATGGAGATTTGTTAAAGTGTTGTTGTGATGGAGAAGCAAATGGAGAATATAATATGTTATACATTTTTCCTCCAATAAGGCATGTGAATGTAAACCAAGATTGGCGAAAGACACTAGCCTTGTAAGGAAACACATATGTGTTCAAATTAAGAAGGAGGATTTGCGGAGGTTCAGATGGAACACTGGCTCTGCATAGCAATATTGTAGAAATGGAATATTAGCTTTTCAGAGCATTGAAAGGATTCGAAGCTAGCACAAGGAAGCATGTATAAATTTCTGTAAGAATACTGCACTAAATTGTACTTGGATGTAACAATATCCAACAATGAACTATACTTATTTGCAAATTGTACTTAGATGCAGATAGTATCTGCCATTGCATAAACTTAGTCATAATAATGTGTTAGATTGTGAATTGTATTTAGATGTGGTTAGTATCCTCCAAGGAGTCCTACTTGGTTTTTGACTTGTATCTGCATGCGAGTTGTTTATTCCTCCCAAGGATGGATATTCATTTTAACATCCTCCGACATACCATGTGGGCGGACTTGGATGAGAAAATGTATTATAAGCAGGTTTATATGGTTTAGTGTGACTTTCTATGCCTGAGATGTCTAGAAATTCTTATGATTTCTAGAAACCATGGTCGAAAGGTTATTATTTATTTTCGAAACTCACTAAGTTCTTTTTGAACTTACGTAGCTTCCTTTATCCCCTTATTAGGTATTTTTAGGCCATTGTAGTTTATTACAGGGACCCAACCAAATTGTGGACTCATTTGTGAGCCATTTGTTTGTTTAATTTTATAACATGAGTATATTGGGGTAGCTTGTTGTTCCCAACCTTTTTGCTTAATCATTGTATAAAGTAAATTTGGTTTGTATCTACATACAATATTTGTAAAGACTGATCATTAATGACACTTCGCCAAATATTCAAACTTTTATATTGTGTATGATTTGGCACGGTCTTATTATTACTTTGGTATATGCCATAAAATCATAATCAGCCAAGGGCTTTTAAAACTAATTGCTATTATGTTTTAAATGCCTTAATTAGTGTGATGATTTCAGTCTTTTAGTAACACCACCGTTCACCTATCAACCCGCTGGATTAGGGGTGTTACAAAAATCTTTGTACTAGTTATAGTGCCAATTTTTGAAGATACTAGGGTCTATTTATGGAGACCAATCCATGGTTAGTGAAGATTGGATTTGATTCAAATGAATCAAGACAACCCTTGTTTTGTGTAGATTTGGTCGGGGTTGCAATGCTGAGTATGGAAGTCCATATCTTCATCAGATTATGCTTTGATTAAATGTAATGTAATTACTATATTTAAGGAGTTTCTTTGTATACATTTAAACTTTATGTTAGCAAACCGTAATTGATATATGCTATAAGGCTTGTCTAGGATATGTATGAGAGCATATTGGGAGCATTAGTTATTCATTGAGGAATTGTTTTGTATGAGAGTGAAAATTGATCTGTAAACATCAAGTTTTTACTGTTCAAGTTCTCAAGGAAAGGATTTGGAGGCACGTGTTCTAGTATTTAGGTACAAATGTGAGATCATTATACTTGAGGAGTGATAAAACGTGATTCATTTGTTATTGTGGATTAAAATTTGTGAAATTACTCGCTGAGATACACTCAACAATGTAGGGAAATCAAACTGCATAAATAAACCTTGGTGCTCTTTGTGTTTTTGTTTACATGATTTTTACAATGCCACGCTAAAGTGACCACTATAGTCAAGCACTTCATTTAAAAATTGAGTTATTCATTAAACATCAACTCTAGGTAGCAACACTATTATATAGTTTCAATGAATGTGTTGGTTTTCTTTCATTGGTCTGCTTATCCGATGTACTGAATGTTGACCATTTTAGTTTTAATGAATTTTTTTTTTAGACAAAAGAAATTAACTTATTAATCCTGTTAACACTAACTAATCGTCACAAAATTTTAAAGCAAAAAAGTATATTTATGAAGAATACATGTCTCCCTTTGTCAAGTTTCAACTTTCAACCCACTTTTTTTGTGGATTCCAAATTTGAAACAACAAACTCTTTATGTTCTCCCCATTCTACGCAATTGGTTAACCTTTCTATTCTTGAATAAAGCACAAGCAAGAACATATTCTATGCGATGGAAAAGAAAGAAACAAATGATTGAAATGAAAAAACATATCCATGCACGAAAGAATCACATGACATACATATCCTATGATATTGTTTATATATTATCTTTTAAGCCAGCAAGAAAAGTAGTTTATATATCTTGAAATGTAATTCGCCATGAATAGCATCGCCAATGTTACCATGCTGTCTAGGCCTAGACATCATATTACATCCTTGGTTCCCCCCAATTATTATGCTTCTTTGCCTGTAAAGAATATATAGAAACAAAACTGAATAAGAAGTCATTTTTTGTTGCAGGTCCTGGTTGTTTTTTCAAATCAAGAGACAGTATTAATGGCACGTTCCACAGCCTGCAACAAAGAAAAGAACGAAAGATAGATTAAAGGAAATTCTGATGAAGATGATCAGAAAGAAATAAGGGTGAATTGATTAGAACAGGGAACTAAGAAAGGGTATTTTGATCTCATGTACTTGGAAAAATGATTGTGATGACTCCAGTTCGCTCAAAATCACGAGCTTAATCACTTCTGGCTGGTTTATAGAATGCATTCATGTTAATGCATGGGATTACATGCAGTCCAAACCCAAGCAGCACAAACTTCATATTCCTTTGAAAACCACTTTCATAGGCTCTAGTCTTGGGAACACACCACCATTGTTTTCCCTTTTACTTTGGCATCTGATGCAATTGGTCTGGGCAGAGGTACTGGGATTGGGTTGTACGTATTAGCAATGTATGATCTCTAGCCTGCGAAATCAAACCACAAGAATAAAAAAATTCCATTAATCTGTATTATAAATAGTTATCATGTAGCAATTCATAGGATTAAAGTTTCACCGTGATTTTTAATTATTAGAAGGCCGACTGTAATGATTAACAAACATGTAGCATGCTGTTTATTGGCGGCAGCAGCTACTGTTGGCCTTAGGATCCCAATATCATAGACTGGTGTCATATCTGGTCGGAAGAGCCCGAAGTACCTCTCACATGTTGGCCCTGGCTTAAGATCTTCATTGAAAAGCGCAAAAATGTAGGTCTCAAAAGTTCGGTTTGGCATTAGGGGTGTTCCGACACCGGATGTTACATGCCGCATGAGATTGCCATTATATTCAGCTGCACTCTTTGCATCAACACCAAATTGGGTTGCATCCCCCATGGATGGCCAACCTGTTTCAGCTATGACAATCTCAAGATCATCAAATCCAAGGAGTTTCATAGCTGAAAAGACCGCATCCAACTGAGCATCCAACATATTTGTGTAAAAAAGCTGTGTGTTTTCATCGAACACTCCAGCATTTGGCTGGAACAGGGCATAATCAAGGGTATCTGGTGAGCAGTCAAAAAATGGATAGGGGTTTACCATAAACGGTGAATTGGAATCTCTTAGGAAGCTAAGCAATGGCTTGATTACATGTGTGTCATACCCTTGACGAAATTTTCCTGTGGATGGTGGGCTTGAATTCGATAAAATGCCTAGAGAGTGAGGCGTCGAAACTTGGATTCGACGGTCTAATGAAGCTGCAACAAGGGCTGTTTGGAGGGTTTCCATGGCTGTAACAAGACTTACTATTAACAACTTGTTTGCTGTAGATATGACCTCGTTGCCTACTAAAATACGGACTATATTGGTGGCTGGTGTGTGAGGTTGGATATAGTCTTCTACCCATTGTTGAGCGAAATTTAGCTTTGTAAGGTCAGGAATTTGGTCATTTGGAACACTTACTGTGACAGCAACCCCGGTGTGGGCAAAAGCGCTTAGAATTTCAGGATTTGCATCAAAAAGCCTTACGCGGTTGATAACAGTGGACTCTAAAAGGAAATGTGCCACCTGAGCTGGTGGGGGCAGGTTGTTTGCGACGGTGCCATAGTTGACCCCGATTGTTCCTTCAAATCCTAGATAAAAGATAACTATACCAAATTAGTTTATACATGTACGTTGATACAAAATTTTTGCGTGTGGAATGGTCTCAATTTTCATACCTTTCACGAGTGTTAGTGCCAGAAAAAACGAAATTACCGCGACCAATCTGGAGGAAAGCATAGAGATGAGTTCTTTAGACATGGCTTTTGTGGGCTAGAGAAGATGCTGAATGATGATGCATTGGGGGCAACTGTGCCTCAAGAAGTGGATATGGAGATTCTTTTCTTTGTGAATGGGGGAGACTTGGATGCTGAGGCATGACGCATATTAGCAAGAATTCTTTGTTGCTTGCGACTGTTGAAGTGATGTTATTCCACATCTATCATGCCTTTGACATATCTGATATTCAATTATTACCTTTCATCTATTGGCAAATGATTTATGGTTAGATATGAAGCACAAAGTATATGTAGCTTTTTATTTTTATGTTTTTCATTGCTATTCTATAAGTATGTTTTATATTTGATGACGTTCATAATTGTTTTTCTCAACAATATCGTCTCTAATATTCAAATTTGCATCTTCTCTTAAAAAATTATTTTATTCTACAATGCTAAACTATGAAATTTTCTATGATTTCATATTCATCTGAAATCTACCCACTTAAACTTTTTAACCTTTTTTAGTTAAATATTTAAACTTTAGGTCTAAGGATTATATATTTTCCTCTGAATCTTTTTCACCACTTTCTCCCATGTCCTTTGCAAGCAACTTTGTTCCCTGTTATTAAGTCGTGTTCTTCTTCTGAAGTGAAAGTGCGATTGAGACAACTAATCAAACTTTAGTTCATATACGCAGGGTATAATGTTTTCTTGCATCAATTATCAAGAAAAAAAAAAAGTTTACTTGCATCCTGGAGAAGGTATTATTGAAGGGTCAGCCTTGAGTCTCTTTTTAGCTTAAATTAGAAGGAACTTGTTTGAGATTTATCTGACAAAAGCATAAAAAACATATTTTCCAGCTCGTAATAGATAACCCTGAGATTTTTGTTTTCTCAACAAAAATATGTTTATTCATTAGAACAACCAGCAGTACACCCAACAGATACTTAAGCTATCAGAACAAGACAGTGCACTGCCTTTAATAGCAAAACAATTACAAAAAATATTTTCAACCTAGTCACACAAGAAAAAATGCTGAATGATAAGCTCCCTTCACGCCTGCGTCATAAGAGTAATCGAACTCAAATATATGTAAGTATCACAAAATATACCCCAACCTACATTCTTTCCGCATCAAACTAAGATAGCCAAGCTTGGAAGAGAATTTCTCTATCAACTCTAGTTTTGGCAAGGGCATCAGCCATGCTGTTTGCCTCTCTAAAGATGTTAATTTCTAATTCGGGGACATCTGAACACAAGTGATCAAATTTAGCGAAAACCTCCCAAAGTTCCCGAGGCCTTGAGTCAATGTTCGAACACCAAGATACAGCACCAATTGAATCTGATTCTATATTCAGGGTCTTATTGGACAGCATAGTAATCAAATTCTAACTCTCTTATAATTAGAAATAATTGTAATTTTCAAGATGTATTTGAATTACATCTTAATTATCTATGTCATGTTTGGTAATACATATTGTAATTATATAGTTACATAATTTATATTTTAAAATTTACTAATTACTATAAATAATTTATTAGTATGATAAAAATAATTCTAAACATGTAATAAAAATTAAAATCAAAGTATTCTAGTGTGCGTTTGTTGGGTTATTCTTTTTTAAATATTTAACATATGCTCATTATAATCATTAGTTGGTCATTGACTAAGTTTATCATCGTCTAAATTTGACTCTATATCATTAAAATTATAAAGATCTCACTCTTCTATATACTTCTCGAAGCATATGTCATCTCAATTTCACCTATAGTTGAAGTTATGAAATATGCAACATGCTAATGTGATTCAACTTTGTTTGTTTATGCTATACTAATGTGATGTTAATATGACAAATAATTTTTAGAACAAGAACAATGTTGTTTAAACTAGAGCAGTGGTCAAACTAGTCAGGCCACCAGTTCGTTGATCTGATTAAAAATTCTTAAACTTCAAAGAACTAAAAAAAAGCCGGTTCAATCAATTTTTAGTCTGTTCATACCAATTCTTGCTATAACCGGTTCAAAGCCACTCTCTGAATTAGTACCCCGACTGATTTGGTCTGGTTCAAACAATATTGAACAACAAATGTCTTCTCAACCACATTTCAAAATCCAAAATGTCTCAAACTAAAGAGTTCACTAGCTATCTATGGTGCTTGTGTCTAACACCGCTCTTTTAAATGGTACCATACCTTATGATATGGTGCAAGAAAATTTTTCGTATTTACATAATTATTGATACGATCATGGCTAAAGACTCGACTAAGGCTGCTGAAGAACCCACGGAGCTACCAAAGAGACCATTCACTCGTGCTCGAGCTAAGAGGTTCAAGAAGTTTGTTGAGGGTCTTATCGATCGAGTTTGGGGTGAACCGTTGCTGGATTTATCGAACAATCATGGACTTGCAATTCGAGCATGCCATGCAACTTACTCCAAGCTCAATTTTAGCTTAATTCCACTTTCCTTTAGCTTAAGAGTTCAAATGCTGGAGTAAAGATTTAATTGGTTTTAGTTATTATAGTTAGCTAATTAAATTAGTCTAAGGTTCATAATTATGTCATCGTTTAAACATCAATAATTTGAGTTTTAAATGTGTCATAATCTGAACATTTTAAATGTGTCTTAAGTTCATTAATTTTGTCTTATTTCGTACAGCTTTATTATGTGTTTAATTGGTCTTAGTTCAAACACTTAAATTGTGTCTATTGTTTAGACAAATTAGAGTGTGTCTAAAATTAAGTTTATGTTTGCATTAAACTGAGCCTTAATTTTGTATTGTAGGTTAGATGAATCGGTTGCTTATCAATAGGTTCATTGGATGGCATTTAAGGAGGCACATGTACCTGGACGTGCATGCACTAGGACCTACTGATTGCTTCCTTCCAAGCACCTTTTGATGGGATTCAACGGATCAAATGTTTCTTCACTTGACTAATCAGCTGCTTACACCAGTTCACAGCTAAGTGTCCACCCATTGCCGACTGTTCACACCTAGCGGCTGTTCGTGCACCAGAACCAGCATTAATTCAAAGATTCTTGTTCTGCTGCCCAAGGAGGATTAATTCATATTTATACATCTTAGCTGATCAGATGCTTGCTTGATTCATCCCACCTCCAAGTTCATTTAACTGATCATTCGGGGAATGCAAAGGCCATGTCTATTGGCGTCTCCTATGCTTAGATACATCCCTTAGCTGATTCATCCATTCGGTGCATCAAGAATATTTCTACTTCAGCTCAACTAATTAAAGTCAGCTCCAAGGCTTTTCAGGGACCTCAAATGCCACATTGTTACATTAAATTCCTTCAAGGTTCATTCAGCTGAAATTAACTTAAATTCCAGCTAACTTAATTTGTATTTACTTAGTGTCCATTCGGTTGGAACAAAATAGCTTATAAATAGCTCATTGTAATTTGCTTTGAAGGTTACTGAACTTTGAATCTTTTCTGAATATTAAGCTCATTGTGAGTTATTCAACTCCCTTTGCTCTTTTGTGACTCGATTGACTTATCTAGCTAAGTCTAGTGGTGTCAACCCGATTAACTCCCTTTGTTCTTTTGTGACTCGATTGACTTATCTAGCAAAGTCTAGTGGAGTCAACCCGATTCATTCCAAACTTATCACTTCCAACAAGTGTGCTTTCGACCTCTATACCATTTAGTTCCTATCTAAATTAGATAGTGGGTCACGGTTTGACATCTTCTAAACAATCCTTTATTAAGTGTTGACATAAGTACTGGGTCAATATTCATCTAAAATATTGGTTCATTCTTCAAACTTAATTTAAACTCAACTTAGCCAAATTGTCCATCCAACATCCCCTTTGAAAACCGACCAGCTTGAAACCATTTCAAAATTAGCCTTCAATTAAGATACTTCTTAATTTACGATCGGGAACATACGCAACTCGTAATCAACTCCGAGCATGGGTTCGCATCATTTTGTATCAGAGCTAGCCAAATTAAGTAAGTATTATGTTATTGAAGCTTCCGAGATCGAAATATGAAAAAAAAATAAAAAAATTGATTAAATAAAAGGAGAGTGATTGCAATTAGAAAGTCTGATAATACAAAAAAAGGAGACCTGATTTGTGTAAAAAAAAGAGAGAATAGAAAGTTAGCTCGAAAGTGTTATTTTCCTTAGAACAAATTTTATTACCTAAAACCTATTCAGCCACACTTCTAATTTGTGTCTTTCTAGCCCACCTTACTACCCAACATCTCTCCCACCTTCACATCCGTCTTTGAAGCCGACTCCACCAAGATTTGTTGTTAAGGCAAAGGCACTACCTATGAACTTAGGGAGACAAATTCGAGTGGAAAAAGGTAAGAGCACATTATAGTGACAAAAAAAGCCTATATTTGAGTGCAAACACTAGTGCTGAGTGTCAAATTTTATTTTTCTTACGAGAGAATTAATGAGGTTTGTGGTGAGGTTTTCTAATACATAATGTCAAGAAGTCCTAAACATAATACGGCGGGTGGTGGCGCATCCAATGCTGCCGGGAGTGGTGGCATGTGGCCTATACGAAACGTAGCCGGAAGAGGAGTTCCTGATCTACAAGTACATGCCATCATAAGAGAAATATCTTGACTATTCCAACCCCAATTTGATTCAATCCAAGAGCGCATGATCAAATAGAGGAAACAACTCAGAGAGAAAACATGCCTCCAAACCCTATAAGAGAAAGAGGTCAATGGTGGCAACATGATAATGATCTCTACGAGGCCAGCTATGTGGAGAGCAACCAAGCCTCCAACTAAAGTGAAAGACGGCGAGGCTATAGAAACCGAGGGCCTAGAGAACATGAACGAGTCGATGATTACCTCAAGAATATTAAAATGGCTATTCCTTCATTCCAAAGGAAGACTGATCTGGAAGCGTATCTAGAGTGGGAAAAAATATAGAGCTTGTCTTCGAGTGTCATAACTACTCGGAGAGCAAGAAAGTCAAACTTGCGGCCATCGAGTTTTTCGATTATGCTGTCATATGGTGGAACTAATTAACTGTTAGCCATAGGAGAAACGGTGAATGACTTGTTTCCATATGGGTGGAGATGAAAGCCGTCATAAGGAAAAGATTTATCCCTGCATACTACCACCGTGAGCTGTTCCAAAAGCTACAACAACTTACACAAGGTAGTCGTAGCGTTGAAGATTATTACAAGGAAATGGAGATTGCCATGATCCGAGCCGACATCAAGGAGGATCGGGAGGCCACCATGGCAAGATATCTAGTTGGATTGAATAGAGGTATTGCCAAAGTAATAGAACTACAACACTACATAGAAGTTGAAGATATGGTGCACATGGCCATTAAAATGGAGAAACAACTCAAAAGAAAATGGGTTGTTCGAGCCTATCCCAACTCCACTACCACAACAAAATAGGGCCAAGAACTAGCAAAAAAGATACTTTTAATCGAGCAAAGGAGCCTTCTGTAGGAACAAAGGCCAACAAGCTGAGTAGAGAGACGAGTAAAGGCACAAATGAATCCATGCGTAATCCCACCCGAGACATCAAATGCTTCAAGTGCCTTATAAGACGCCATATCGCAAGTCAGTGCCCAAATTGAAGAACAATGGTTGTGAGACCCAATGGTGAGATCGAGTCTGAAAATGACAAAGAAGATGATTCCGAATCACTCACCTAAGAGGAGGAAGATCTTGAGTATGCTGTTGAAGGAGAAATTCTCGTTGTTAAGCAAAGCTTGAGTATTCAAAGTGTGGAAAATAACCAGCAATGCGAGAATATTTTCCACACATGATGCCATGTTCAAGGCAAAGTGTGTAGTGTGATTATCGACGGAGGAAGCTGTACAAATGTTGCTAGAAGCATGCTAGTGGAGAAACTTGGGCTACTAACAACCAAACATCCTCATCCGTACAAGTTATAAGGGTTGAACAATGAAGGTGAGTTGAAAGTCACCAAACAAGCCATTGTCGCCTTTTCAATCGGCAAGTATAGTGATGAAGTCGTATGCGGTGTGGTGCCGATGCATGCTAGCCATTTGCTTTTAGGAAGGCCTTGGCAGTTCGATTGAAGAGCAATTCATGATGGTTATACCAACTGATACACTTTCAAGCACTTAGGAAGGAATGTGACATTGGCGCCATTGACTCCTAAAAAAGTGTACGAGGACCAGTTGAAATTGAAAGACTTCGTTGAACAAGTGATAGAAAAAAGAAAAGATAGAAAAAGAAAAGGAAAAGAAAAGTGGGAAAACAAGAGGTAAAATTGAGAGAAAAGAATAGAGAATGTAAAATAAAAATGAGGGAAGAAAAAGAAAGAAAAGATGAAAAAGAGATTTAAAAATTGAGCATGTATGTAAAAGAGTGAGAGATTTGAAAGACCTTATTGCTAAAACAACCGATGATAGTGCTTATGTACAAGGAAAATTTTCTTAACACTAAAGAATTAGATGCTAATCTTCCATCTTGTTTTGTGTCTTTGCTGTAGGATTTTGAAGATGTATTTCCGGAGGACATCCCTAGTGGGTTACCGCCCATTTGAGGGATCGAGCACCAAATTGATTTCATTCCCGGAGCTACAATTCCAAATCATCCAGCATCTTGTAGTAACCCCGAAGAGACTAAGGAACTACAAAGACAAGTAGATGAGTTGATGGAAAAGGGTTACATACGAGAGAGTTTAAGTCCTTGGCCGTACATGTACTTTTGGTGCCCAAAAAGAATGGAACTTGGCGCATGTGTATGGACTGTCAAGCAGTCAACAAAATTACCATCAAGTATAGGCATCCAATTCTGTGCCTTGATGACTTGCTCAATGAATTAAGTGGTGCCCAACTCTTCTCCAAAATAGATCTTAAGAGCGAATATCACCAAATTCGAATGCGAGAAGGAGACGAGTGGAAAACAACATTTAAAACGAAGCACAGTTTGTATGAGTGGTTGGTTATGCCTTTCGACTTAACTAACGCACCCACCACTTTTATGTGATTGATGAACCATGTCTTGCATGCTTATATTGGTAAATTTTGTGTTGTATATTTTGATGGCATCCTAGTTTATAGCAAGTCATTAGAAGAACACTTGCTTCAGTTGAGATCTATTCTGGAAGTCTTACGTAAGGAAACATTGTATGGAAACTTTAATAAATGTACATTTTGTACTAGTCAAGTTGTTTTCTTAGGATTTGTGATCAAGACAAAGCAAAGGCGATTCGAGAGTGGCCACGACCTACGAGCATCAACCAAGTATGAAGCTTCCATGGCTTGGCGAGTTTTTATAGATAGTTTGTTCCCAACTTTAGCACGCTGGCTGCTCCATTAACTGGTATTATCAAGAAAAACTCTACTTTCTATTGGAGTGAGGAACAAGATAAATCTTTTAACTTAATTAAAGATTGCTTGACTAATGCTATTTTACTTTCCTTACCTGATTTCAATAAAATGTTTGAGACTAAGTGTGATGCTTCAGGTATAGGTATCGGGGATGTGTTGACTCATGATAGGCGTCCAATAGCTTATTTTATTGAAAAGCTAAACGATGCAACACTCAACTATCCCACCTACGATAAGAAAATGTACGCATTGATTCGTGCATTAGAGATGTGGCAGCATTACTTGTGGCCCAAAGAATTTGTCATTCATACCGACCATGAAGTGTTGAAACACCTCAAGGGCCAAAAGAAGTTAAACAAAAGGCACGCCAATTAGATTAAATTCCTCGAATCATTTCTGTACGTAATCAACTATAAGAAAGGTAAAGAAAATGTCGTAGCAGATGTGTTGTCGAGGAGGTAAGCCCTTTTTAACCATTTGGATTCAAAATTACTTGGTTTTGCATATTTGAAAGAACTCTATGTAAATGATTCTGACTTTGCTAAATTGTATAAAGTTTGTGAACATGGAGCCTTTGAGAAATTTTATAAACATGATGACTACCTTTTTTGAGAAGGTAAACTTGGCATTCTACAAGGTTCTGTTCGGGATGTGTTGGTGAACAAGGCACATAGTGGAGGCCTCATGGGACATTTTGGAGTCACAAAGACATTGGCAACGTTGCATGAACATTTCTTTTGGCCAAGAATGAAATGAGACGTGGAGAGAATGTGCAATTGATGCATCAGTTGTAAGAAAGCCAAATCGAGGATAAACCACATGGATTGTACACACCCTTGCCCATTCTTGAGAAGCCTTGGGTTGACGTTTTAATAGACTTCATTTTAGGTCTTTCTAGGACTAGAAATGGAAAGGATTCGATATTTGTAGTGGTTGATCGATTTTCTAAAATGGCACATTTTATTTCTTGTAATAAAACTGATGATGCTTTACATGTTATCAATTTGTTTTTCAAAGAAGTAGTGCGATTACATGGTGTTCCGAAGACTATAGTTTCTGATCGAGATGCGAAGTTCCTCAGCCATTTTTCGAGAACACTATGGGGAAAGCTTGGTACAAAACTTCTATTTTCTACGATGTGCCATCCATAAATGGATAAACAAGCAGAATTGGTGAATCGAGTTTTGTCAACCTTGTTAAGAGCCATCATACACAAGAATCTCAAAACATGGGAAGAGTGCTTGCCGTACATTGAATTTACCTATAACCAAACTATCCATTCGACAACTAAACATTCTCCTTTTGAAATTATTTATGGTTTTAACCCTTTAACACCTCTTGAATTGATTCCTTTGCCTAACGAACAACTTGTGCATGCAGATGCTAAACAGAAGGCTGAGTACGTGAAGCAACTACACCAAAAAGTGAGGAAGAACATCGAAGAGAGAACCAAACAATATGCACACAAAGCCAATAGGGGAAGAATATGAGTGATCTTTGAGCCTGGGATTGGGTGTGGGTGCATATAAGAAAAGAAAGGTTTCCAGCCCAATAAAGGTCTAAGCTGCTTCCAAACGGCAATAGTCCTTTTCAAGTCTTGGAAAGAATCAACGATAATTCATATACACTTGACCTTCTTGGTGAGTACGACATAAGTGTTGGTTTTAATGTATTTGACCTGTCTCCTTATGATATAGGTGACGATTTGGGGACAAATCACTTCGAAGGGGGAAAGGATGATACGATCATGGCTCAAGACTTGACTAAGGCTACCGAAGAACCCATGGAGCTACCAATGGGACCGATCACTCATGCTCGAGCTAAGAGGTTCAAGAAGGCTGTTACAGGTCTTATCGATCGAGTTTGGGGTGAAACCGTTGTTGGATTTATTGAACCATCATGGACTTGCAATTCGAGCATGCCACGCAACTTACTCCAAGCTCAATTTTAGCTCAATTCTACTTTCCTTTAGCTTAAGAGTTCAAATGCTAGAATAAAGAATTAATTGGTTTTAGTTATTATAGTTAGTTAATTAAATTAGTCTAAGGTTCATAATTTTGTCATGGTTTAAACATCAATAATTTGAGTTTTAAATGTGTCATAATCTCAACATTTTAAATGTGTCTTAAATTGATTAATTTTGTCTTATTTCGTAGAGCTTTATTATGTGTTTCATTGGTCTTAGTTCAAACACCTAAATTGTGTCTATTGTTTAGACAAATTAGAGTGTGTCTAAAAATAAGTTTATATTTGCATTAAACTGAGTCTTAATTTTGTATTGTAGGTTAGATGAATCGGTTGCTCATCAATAGGTTCATTGGATGGCATTTAAGGAGGCACATGTACCTGGATGTGCATGCACTAGGACCTACTAATTGCTTCCTTCCAAGCACCTTTTCATGGGATTCAACAGATCAAATGTTTCTTCACTTGACTAATCAGCTGCTTACTCCAGTTCACACCAAAGTGTCCACCCATTGCCGGCTGTTCACACCTGGTGGTTGTTCGTGCTCCAGAACTAGCATTAATTCAAAGATGCTTGTTCAGCTGCCCAAGGAGGATTAATTCATATTTATACATCTTAGCTGATCAGATGCTTGCTTGATTCAGCCCACCTCCAAGTTCATTTAACTAATCATTCGGGGAATGCAAAGGCCATGTCTATGGCGTCTCCTATGCTTGGATACATTCCTTAGCTGATTCTTCCATTTGGTGCATCAAGAAATTTCTACTTCAGCTCAACTAATTAAAGTCAGCTCCAAGGCTTTTCGAGGACCTCAAATGCCACATTGTTACATTAAATTCCTTCAAGGTTCATTCAGCTGAAATTAACTTGAATTGCAGCTAACTTAATTTGTATTACTTAGTGTCCATTAGGCTGGAACAAAATAGCTTATAAATAGCTCATTGTACTTTGTTTTGAAGGTTACTGAACTTTGAATCTTTTATGAATATTGAGCTCATTGTGAGTTATTCAACTCCCTTTATTCTTTTGTGACTCGATTGACTTATCTAGCTATGTCTAGTGGCATCAACCCGATTCATCCCGAACTTATCACTTCCAACAAGTGTGGCGTTCGACCTCTATACAGTTTGGTTCCTATCTAAATTAGATAGTGGGTCACTGTTTGACATCTTCTAAACAATCCCTTATTAAGTGCTGACATAAGAACCGGGTCAATATTCATCTATAATATTAGTTCATTCTTCAACCATAATTTAAACTCAACTTAGCCAAATTATCCATCCAACATCCCCTTTGAAAACTGACCAGCTTGAAACCATTTCAAAATTAGCCTTCAATTACGATACTTCTTAATTTATGATCGAGAACATAAGCAACTTGTAATCAACTCCGAGCGCAGGTTCGCTTAAATTACCATTGACCTTATAATATTTGGATTCATAGTCTAAGTAATTCATAGGCTTAATTATAAAAACTTATATAAACTTAATTTGGAGAAAAAAACTTATGTTTTATCCCTTTTTATAATAAAATTAAGTAAAAAATAATATAAAATTTATAATATATAACATATATAAATAGGGTTTTATAAATTGACTAATAACTTTAATAACACTTCTTATAAATAATATAATTTTTATCATAATTTTAGAATGTTATTTTTTCTAAA
>CM025248.1:16635283-16647796 GCA_013677275.1 Gossypium schwendimanii
CAATTAAACATGTAATCGGTAAAATTTTCTTAACGAAATTTTTATACGATATTCCTATCATATAGTAGACCATAAAATAATTTTAAAATCATTTTTCTTACGGACTCAAATTTGTGGTCCCGAAACCACTGTTTCAATTTCACTAAAAACGAGCTGTTACAAAAAATATCAATCAAACCTACAAATGGGCCAAGTTGCAAAATTCCCAAAACTGTTACGTAGGTCTCGATACTGTTTTAGGGGTTTGATATTTTCCTTAAGTAGTACTAATACCACATGGAAAATCTAGACCAAACTTACATTCTATTTCTCATCAAATTTTGAAACATAAAAAATTATCGATATCTTTCGCAAGGTATCGATAAGCTTACCCCGAGTATTGATACTCAGACAGAGGTATCGATACCAATTCTCTATTCTGTCTTTCTGCACTTTCAAAAAATACAAAGCTATCATTTTTAAAGCCCTAAATCGATACGTCTGCTCTAGGTTTTAAAAATTCAGCATATGCAAGCATTGAAACCATTCAACTTAATCCCTAACATCATGCTTCATTCACCTAATCAAATAAGCTTCAAAATGTCAAAAATAGTAGCCCAAATACCGCGTTCAAGTCCACATGCTTCCAAACATANAAAAAAAAAGAAAAAAAATAGACCAAAAATGACTTAACAAACCAATGTAATGTCTACCACATTGCCTTCAAGTACCATATAATAAGTAAACCAATTACACCTACTATAGCAACTAAAAGAATGGCTTGGATCACTTCCTCGAAGGCCACACTGCTCACACCGGAAACGCTACTACCCTGTAAAGGTTAAAATGGAGTGGGTGAACTTAACAAGCTTAGTGAATGCTCAGAAGAACCTCTACGCAAACAAGTCATTATGCAACAACAAACAGTCATATAGCATATTCTTTTTTTTTTGAAACAAAGTCATATAGCATATTCATAACATCCCTAATTTTATACTATGTTTCACATGTTTAACCGTTTTCATGCATACATTTACTTATTGTTAGCTAGCTCTAAATCATGCGTCGGATAATTATGCTCATGAATTTTTAGTAGACGAGACACATACGATATCACTTTCTCATCTTGCATCAAAACACAACCGAGACCGCTCAAAGAGGCATCACTAAAAACCAAAAAATCCTTTCCCGATTCCTGTAAGGTTAGAACTGACACTTCAATTAGCTTATATTTCAATTTCTCAAAACTTTCTTGGCATTCATTGCTCCAAATGAACTGAACGTTCTTATGCAATAGCTTTGTCATTAGAAAAGCTATCTTCAAAAATCTATTTACGAATCTTCGGTAATAACCAACTAACCAAATAAAACTGCAAACCTTTAACACATTCCTTGGTGCTTTCCACTAAACAATGGCCTCAATATTTTTCGAATCAACCCAAACTCCATATGTCGAGATAACATGCCCCAAAAACAAAACTTCTGATAACCAGAATTTTCACTTGCTATGCTTTCCATATAACTGTTTCTCTCGTAACACTTGCAAAACAATTCTGAGGTGTTGCCCATGCTCGGATTCAGATTTTGAATAGATCAAAATGCGTCAAGGAATACTACTACAAATTGATCCAAATACGGTTGGAAGATACGGTTCATGAGATCCATGAATGCCGCAGGAGCATTAGTCAACCCAAAAGGCATCACCAAGAATTCATAATGGCTATAATGCATACGAAATGTCGTATTAGGTACGTCACTATTTTTCAATTTTAGTTGATAGTAACCCGATCTCAAATCGATCTTAGAAAAGACAAAAGCTCATTTTAGTTGATCGAATAAGTTATCGATACGAGGTAGGGGGTATCGATTCTTAATTGTCAACTTTTTCAATTACCGATAGTCTATACAGAGTCCCATCGAGCCATCTTTTTTTTTATGAATAACACTGGGGATCCCTAAGGCCATATACTAGGGCATATAAACCCGCAATCCAATAAACTTTGCAATTGCACCATCAATTCTTTCAGCTCTGTAAGTGTTATACGATAAGAAGACATTAACACTGGAGTCGTAGCAAGAAACACTTCAATTGCGAATTCAACCTCTAGGTCTAGTGGTAATCCTGATAATTCCTTGAGAAACACATCAGAGAATTCACAAACAGTTTGAATCTTACTACTCTGACTATCACCTGAATTCGATTTGATAACATAGGCTAGAAAAACTTCATAGCCTTGATTGAGGAGTTTATTAACTCGATTTGCTGAAATGATACGAGTTGAACCACTCGTTCAAACACCATTCACTTCAATCATATTACTGTATTCACTTTGAACCACAAACTTCTTTTTACGCCAGTCTAGAATCACTCCATGTTCAATAAGTCAATCCATTACCAAAATTAAATCAAAATTGTCAAATGGCATTATCAACAAATCAATAGGGAAAGTTATATTCTATATCTCTAACGGACATCGCCTACACACCTAATCAACTAACACATATTGCCCCAACATACTTAACACAACTATTGATGCTCTAGACGTCTTGGATTTTAAACTCCCCGATTTAACTAACTTAGAATTAACATACGAGTGTGAAGATCCCGGGTCTACCAAAGCATAAATAGGTTCTTAATGCAATAAAAAGATACCTACCGGAACGTCATTAGCATCACCATCTTCACGTGTCTGCACAACATAAGCTCGAGATGGCACTTTGGCCTCTGGTTGATAAGTAACAACATCGTTCCCTTTCCTAGCACTACCTCTGCCAATAGAACCACCCCGACTTGTTCCACGACCCCTAGATGCAGTACAGACCTCTAAAAAGAAACATGAGTAGGATCCTCATTTCTAGGACACTCTCAAGAAAAATGCTTCATTGATCCACAGTGAAAACAAGCTCGTGTTAACTTCCAACATTCACCTCTATGCTTCTTCCTACAGTGTTCACAGTTCGGAATGTCAATATCTCTGGACGGACCTCACACACTACCCATAGACACAGTCGGTTGCCGATCATGATTTCTATCAGATAAGTAACTTGAAAGTCGACTACCACCTACCATGAAATTCTTTAGTTCACTTCGGTTGTGGATGCAAGCTAGTAGCTCCAAAGCACTTTCTAGTAGTGCGAGAAACATCAGCCTTTTTATCAGACCCAGAGCTTGCTCCACCATCTTTGCCCGTTTGACTGATAGGCAAATTCTATGATTCGATACGATACCAACTGTACTCGAAGTTCATCACGTAGCCCACGCAGAAATCGCTTACAACTTTCTGTTTTGGATGGCACAAATTCAACAGCGTACTTACTGAGTAGTAAGAACTCCCGTTCATAATCAGCCATTAGCATCCCAATATGCTTTAATAGTAAAAACTCTTTCCTTCTATCTTTGAGATACAACTCTCTGACATATTTCTTTTTGAATTCTTTTTGAAAGAACTCCTAATTTCCTCGTTCGGTCAGTACATGGCATGTCACTAACTGCCACCAGGTATACGCTTCTCCTTGCAGTAGAGAAAAAATACAAATTATGCTTGTGCGCAGGATGCATTCAAGTTGTTGTAAAACACGTTTAGTAGATTTGATCCAAACTTCAGCTGTTGATGGATCAACCCCTTTCAACCCTAAAACTCAGTCACACCATATTTTCGTAATTCTTTTATCGGAGCCCATTGAACAGTAGGTACAGGCACTTAGCAGATGTAGTTCCCGCAACATGCTAAAGTGCACCAGTGATAGCTCTAAGGAGGTTTGAATCACTTGCTCCATCATTAACCTCATTCAACATTAGGTCAATGAGCACCAGTGGGGTTAATATTTAGAGTTACCAATTATGTTTCCTCATAATCATCAGTATACTTGTCACTACAGTAAAACTCTTGTTCAACTTCATTATCAAATTTGTTAGCCATCTTTCAACTATAAAACAGAAACAATTATACTCAGCATCCAAATCCCAACTCAACTCGACTCAACTTTGGCATGTACCTTTAGACTCAATTCTGAGATCGATTTAGTCCGATAATTGGCTAAACCTGTAGCTCTAATACAACTAAATGTAACACCCCTAACACCTCTCCATCGACAAATTAGGGTCACGGGCATTACTAACCAATCGAACATTTAATTTCATCGCAAGCAAAGGTGCAAGCTAAATATTAACATCACATGATACAGGATCAATGTATGCTAATTAGATATTTCCATAATCAAGTCTTTTACAATTTAATAATGAATCATGTTATATCCTACCAATTAGAGTAAAAGTTACTCTTACAGTCCTTAATACGAGTTTACGGAACCTTAAAAATAGTCTAAAAATAGGTAGGAACTAATTTGAAATAATTCTAGAAGTTTAGGGTGAAATCTCAAAATGCCTAGAAGCAGGGGACACCGGCCGTGTGGAATGCCCCAGACCGTGTGACTTTTGAAGTTAGCACACACGACCATGTCCCAGACTGTGTCTCTGCCCGTGTAACTCACTGACTTGAGACACACGGTCGTGTCCTAGCCCGTGTCTCTTCCCGTGTAACTCACTAACTTGGGTCACACAGCCATGTCGTAGGTTGTGTGTCAACCCATGTAGAAACTACACTTATATTTTTATTCTACACGTTCAGGCCGTGTGTACCTAAATGTACCTTAAAACTCAAGTGTACCATTTCCTACTTACTTGGGCACTAAGCAACTCAATTACCAGTCATTTAACCTATTCAAAACACAATTAAACATGCTCAAAACATGTCAAAACATCCATCTTAAGTGCCTAACTAATTTGCCCTCACTGGTACCACATTTTATATCATCAAACACACTAGCAAAGCAATCAACCGTTCAAAGCTTTCCTTCATGCCAAATTTTACCATAATTGAACTAATATTTAGCTACTTACTAAATTTTAAGCTAAACACATACCAAAACTATAGACTAGGCTAACATACCAACATAGCCTCAACCACAAACATATATACAATTAACCATCATTACACTAGGAAACCAAAATATTAAACTAATATTTAGCTACTTAGGCTACCAAATTTTAAGCAAAACACATACCAAAACTATAGACTAGGCTAACATACCAGCATAGCCTCAATCATATATACAATTAACCATCATTTCACTAGTAAACCAAAATATCAACACATTATAAACAACACAAACAAAGGACTCCCTAGGTACATGCCATTACAAAATAAAATATCACCACACTTGAGCTTGGGATTTGTCATTGGATGCTAAGTCGGTGATAAGTTGAAAAGTATCTAGCCTGTGCACGAAAAATAAAACTGCACGCTGAGTAAAACTCAGTGGTATTGTTATAATCCGAACAATATAAACTTGATATGAGTAATTAAAATGTAAGAATGCAACAAGTAATGCTATGAACATATGTTTCAAATCAATAATATATTTTTGCTCATTCCTTATTCACATATAC
Organism: Gossypium schwendimanii; assembly: GCA_013677275.1. Lineage (NCBI taxonomy): Eukaryota > Viridiplantae > Streptophyta > Magnoliopsida > Malvales > Malvaceae > Gossypium > Gossypium schwendimanii. The sequence continues at coordinate 16,640,712 of CM025248.1, forward strand.
TAGATTCCACATGTTTATTACATAACAGTGGCATTTTAATATTTCAACTCATGCAATGGCATGATTTATTTTTTTAATCCATACTTGAATTCATTTCAATATTCACATCTCATTTCATTCATTCATATTTCATTTCCCATCATATATTCATATTTCATCTTTTCCATTTCAATATCAAACACATAAATTTATTATTTAATTTCCCCTATTAACACGACTCGGACTCGGACAGATACACAGATCCAACCAACACACCAATTTGGCACCTATATAAATTGGTGTGCCCAGCGCTATATAAATTGACACCTAATGTCTTATCGGTTGAACCGAAGCAAATTGGCACCCAATGCCTCATTGATTCGAGGTCAAAGAAACCCTGAGCTCTTCCTATCCTATGTCATGCTATCTATATCTAATTTGGCTTGAAATAGTTAGTAGGGTTTCATTTCACCTTTCAATACAACCAATGCCTCAATTTTATACATACATATTATCACATATAGTCAATTCAATATTCATATGATCAACATATTTCATAATATACAAAATCAATCAATTTTAATAAACTATGAATTCAATTCAATCCCAAAGTACAAAAGTACTCACCTCAATGCTTACCATATGCAAACAATTAAATATGCAACAATCTACTATTTAATTTGGATTATAGAAATACAAACCATCTATTTTGAGCTATTCGACATTAACCTTGACTTTCCCCTTTTTACTCGAGGATTTCGAGAGGACGTTTCCTACAGAATAAAATCATTACAATTAATTAATATAATACCACTCAATTTTTCATTAGATTTCAAATTTAACACTACATTTTGCTCAATCCCCAATTTAGTCCCTAAACCAAGACTAATTTTAAATCTCCATATTTATCCTCAAATTTTTATTCTAATTTCACTCTAAGCTAAATTTTAGCTCCCTATTTTCAATTCTACCCCTTAATTTTAAATTTTTACAATTTAAGTCCCTATTTCTCAAAATTAACAATTTATTCTACAATTTAGTCCTTTTTCACTTTTAACTTAAAAATCTATCAATTTAACCCCTAGTACTTAAATTATTCAACAATGGAAACATCTAAAATCTTGAATTATACTAAAAATTACAACATGGTTCGGGTAGTTCTAAGTACCAGGATTCGAAAAATATAAAAATTACAAGAAAAGAGGACTAAATTGATTAACCAATTGAAGTTTGAATGTTAAAAACCCCTTAGGTGCGGCAAGCTTCTTCTTATTTTTTTTTTCTATTTTCATACATTCAACTCTTTGTTTTCACTTTCTTTTTATTTCTTCTATTATGTTTCTATTATATTTATTATTATTAACCTTATAATATAACATATATATAAACAACATTAAAACCATGACCAGCCATACAAATCCCATTAATTAATGGCATAATTGATACTTTAGTCCCTTTTATTTATTTCAATCTATAATTCAACTTTTAACTCATATGAAATTTAGTCCCTGTACCTTAATAACTTCTAATTCATGGAAATTACTTAACCAAAATCTAATTTGTCTCTAATTTAACTTCGTAAATATTTATTAAAAATATTTATGAGTCCTGTTCATAGGAACGGAGTTCTGAAAATACACTTTTTGACACTCCTGACTATCAGATCGTTACAGAGAAGGAAACTAACACCTATGTACTGAAATTCGAATAAAGACACCTCTTCAAGAGAGGGGACTAAAGTCCCCAGTGACTCTTACTAGTAAAATATGAGAATTGATTCAATACCATAGGTGGGACAAATTCTATAAAATCTGAACAAATCCAATTCACATTCCAATTGTACAAGATTTTTATACATCATTAAAAGAAACGAAAGCCAAGAGACCATTGGGCAAGCCATGGTCCTACGTCACTGCTAAGGGCATAGAAATATCGATACCATCCCCAGAACTTTGTAGATATTATAATGTTCCATTCTACATGTATGATTTTCTGCAAAGATTGGATTTAATTTTTTTCCAAAACATAGATATGGGAATCATCATAGACTACTTAATTAAAGGGAAAGGTGATTTCAGACGTCACTTAGACATTAAGCTTCCAATATCATTTTCATATGTTAGACTATCCATTATGACCAAGATGTGGTTATAATTTATTTACACTCGGATATACAGAAGCATGATAGTTGTGTTCGTAAGAAGAAAATAGGGATACTCTTCCCACATCTTGTGACAGCTTTATGCAAACAAGCGAAGGTTCCTATGGGTAGGTCAAAATTATTTGTGTAGCCATCAAAGAATTTCTATAAGAAAGTTCGGTGCAAGACAATTTGTAGAACTTCAAAAAAAAAAAAGGATTTCGAAGCCCAACAAAGTTCAGACGAAGGTAACATTCTTGACTCATAATGGATAATTCAATGAATATAAGAGGTATCGCCAATTTACAAGGATTATGCACGGAGACACTACTTGTGGATGCCACAATTCCCATCCTTCAAATACCATTTGAGACTAGACAATAGAAAAATTGATGAGGAGGACCTACAAGAGGAGGAAGATCCCGAAGAAGAAAAGGACGAGTGATCAAAACAAAACTCCTACTGAATTTGAACTCCTTTTATTATTTTTTTTTATTTTGAGGATTGTAATTTTAAAACTTGGATATTTTAGTTTTCTTTTCTTTTATATTTTATTTTAGTTAGATCTTATTATTGTTAAAAAAAACACCCTACTTATTACTGTGTAAGAAGTCTATGCTTTGGACGACACTTCATTTTGGAGAATAACAAGCAAGGGGGAGGTAACCTGGCAAACATCATGGAGTTGTTACGCCAAAATGGGTAATCTTTGCCCCTAATTATTTTTAGTGCACATTAGGAATAATGTACCAAATAAAATGTAGGGGTGACATAGAAATTTTTAAGTTTTTGTTATTATTTTTGTTTAATTTTATCAAATTTTTAGTTGAATTTTTTTCTTGTGTGCTTGTTTGTGCTTGAGATTGTAAAAATACAAGTGGTTGGTTAGGAGCATGAGAATAGGTTGTTTGTTTAAACTGTAAATCTAGCTTGAGAATAAACGATTTAGGTTATTTGCATTTAGACTAATTAGTTCAATTTGTTAAAGTGTGAATAGGAAAATGAAGTTAAATGGACCAAATTATAAAGGTATACACAAGTAGGCATAAATATTTGTTTAAACTATAGGTTGTTTGGATTTTATAACTTAGTTAATGGAATCCATGGTTATTGAAATGGTATAGTATAGTAAGCATAAAAACATTAAAAGTATATGCTTAAAAATAAAAATTAATGAGAGAACAAAACCATTGTGAGGGTTAAAAGCAAAGCAAGTGTAATAAAAGCATAGAACAATTAAAAGCCAAGGGAGTGAAGAGTGAACAAAGTGAAATAAATCAAATAGATGAGACTTTGAGAAAATCTCACTCATATTGGCACAAATACACATGAATTGCTTATACTTGTAAATACTATATTAGAGTTCTAAGCATGGATAAAATAAACTAAGTAAGTAGAATAAAAATCTCTTGTGTTTTTCAACCATAGATGTTATACTTGTGTATATGTTTTGATGGAATTATATGTTTATCTTTCTTTAATCGGTTTGTTTGTAACTTATTCAACTAACATGTTTGAAGTGAAAATCATGAATCATTTATTACTCTAGTTAGAATTATTTGTTTAACAAATTTTCCTATCTGAGATGTTTCGAAATCAATCTCATGTGTGACACATGCTCAAGTACATTGTTGTTTTCTGTGCTCTCTTTTCTTTTACTTTTATCTTGTTTACTTGAAGACAAGCAACGAGTAAGTGTGGGAATATTTGAACTACAACAATTTGTAGTGGCAAATTAGGTGCTTTTTTGGCTCTTAACAAGCTTGTTTTTAAGCTGTTTTAGGTTATTTTATTGCATTTTCAGTTTCAGTAGCTTAGATTTAATTTCTTACAAAATGAGCGATTTATGCAATAAATTTGAGTTAGTTGACCTATTGGGCCAATACATGCCTTAAGGTAGTTTTAACGAGTTAATTGAATGTGCGGGATACCTATTTTCAGGCCCAAAAGCATCAAGAATGATAACTAGGTTGCAGCACAATGAAACAAACAACAGATGGCAGATTCAAGTCTGATGGAGGATAAAAATAAATCAATAGTTTTTTCATCGCACAATCCATATTTAGCACAATTAAGGCTTGTAATTTAGCTAACTGAGCAGCTAACCTTGCCTATAAATAACAAAGCTTAGGCTAAGCTATGGGAGGCGGATTTGGAAGTCATTTTTAGGTTTTAGCTAGTAGATTTAATTATAGTTAGGATTTTGATTAGGTTTTATTTTATTTTCAAAAATAGTTTAGTTCTTGTTCTTCTGCTTGGATTTGATTTGATTCTAAGCCTTTGTTATTAAGTGTTTTAGTTTGTTTCTTTCACTTCTCTCTTGTCAAAATCGATCTCTCTAGTTGTTAAAGGAATTTACGGAATTAAGCACATCCATCTTATCAAATGAATCAATTTCTATCTTCCTCTAGTTTTAATTTAATTTGTTTATTTTGCATGATTAAATTATTTTTATGGAAAATGACATTTAGATTCATGCGTGGCTAACTCATTTAGGAAGATTAACGAGCATATGTGAGAGTAATTGGAAAAATGAGGATTTATCATAGAATTAGTTGGCTTAAATTGTGCATGCTTAAACTTTTGGATTGACGACCTTATACGAGCAACTCGGTTCAATCAAAGGTTGTAATATAGATGGGATTAGTTTCCTACAAGGCCCAAACACGAGATCCAAATTCAAGCAGGTAAAGTCAAACCTCAACTTATTTGTTCAAGACTTTACCACAAAAAAATTCGAGAAGAAGAGTTGAAGCTTCAAGATGATGGATTTTGAAGCGAGGATAAATTAGATGGGATTAATTTTGTTTGTGGGCCTAAACTCTCAATCTATGATGACAAACCCATGTGGAGAATGTTAACAAGCTTAGGCATTTCATTTCAAGGACCCTAATCAATCCCACAAGCTCAGGCGTTCCGTATTGAGTTTGGGTCCTAAGTTTAATTTTTATTATACATGAGCCCAATATTGTATTTATTATCTATTTTTATTTTTCATTTTTTTATTACGATTTTTTTATAATTATTAAGTATTTTAAGTTATTTAGTAGTTTTACGTTAACAAGAAAGTTTTGTTTAAAATTACTTCTTGTTTAGATTAATTAGAGTTTTAATATACTATAAAGTTTTATTTGGATGTACTTAACTATCCTATATAAAGGCTTCTTAATTGTTCATTAAGCTAACAATTGTTTTCATTAATAAAGTTTTCAACTCTAGGAGTTTGTTTCTTGTGCAAGATTTCTTTCTTATGGTTTTGAGAAGTTGTTTTCTTCTCGATTTACTTCAATGAGTTGTGGGAATCCATTCTTCACCCTTCAATTTGCCAAGGATTATTTCTTGGAGTGTTGATTAGAATCATTAATTGAGTTTTTTGGAATTTATATCCCAAAGGGTTCAATTGGATATTTATCCTTCTATCCACCATAACCATCGGTTTATTCAATCTATCTTCCACTTTTAAATTCCGTCTATTTATTTATTTTTATTTTTATTTGTTCTCAAATTTCTTCTTTTACTCTTTTTGACATATTTATTACTAAAATTATTTATTTCTTTTTTTTCAAATCAGATCCAAATCTTTCTTTTTCGAGTCGAACAACTTGAATTTGATCCTTCTTCCACTTTCTACATTCATTCCGTATCATTTGGTATCAAATTCGAGCGTTTTACGTGTTCTTTGTGTTCTTATAAACTGATTTCCAGCAAATAACCTTAAAACAATTTTTTTTTCTTTTTACCCAAAACTTTTTTAGAAAAAAATATTTTTTAGTGGGTAAATGTTTTTCAAATAATCTAAAATTTTATATACTGTTTCTTGGCACTATTTTAGAGTATAAAAAATATTTCCCCCAAAAAAGTGATAAAAAATATAGAAAAAAGAGAATACAAAAAAAAGGAAAATATTCTATGAGTTGAATTTTGTGTCGAAATTTTCCATATTAGATCTACATTATTTGAGGAGACTCCAATTTAAATTTTGTGATTTTTGGAAATCAAAAACACCTCGAACGAAAAAAAATTCAAGTTGATTTCCATTATTTCAGGTTTTAGGTTGGGTAGTTTATTTTCTTTGATTCTAGCATTAAGTTTTCTTTTGTTTTAGCTTTTCTTTATTCTATTACGCATTCTAACACATTTTCACTTATTGTGTTAATAGGTATGAAAAGAGTTTCCTCTCCTTTCTCCGCGCAACTTACTTCTTTTAGAGTCGAGTTTTTCTTTGGCTTCTTAGAGCCTTAGGTCAACTTTGTTAGAGGGTGATCCCACATCTTTTTGAATATTTTTGAGTTTGATTACGCTTTAAATGTTACAAGCGAGAAAATCTTAATTTCTTTTCTTTGTCTCTTAGAGGTTTTTTTTTATTGCGAATGTATAACGATGATGTTTAATTTTCTTTGATCATTATTTTCTGAGTGTTTTTTTATTTCAGCCTCTAATAATGGTATGCACACGTAGTAAGGACGAGGAGCATTATCTATCCATAGTTACCATGGACCAACTTACAACAATGCTTGACAAACTTCGACAAGAATTCAAAGAGGCACAATAACGCTTGGAAAATAAGTTCACCACATTGGAAGCTCAAGTCATTCATCATGAAGCAGTCCAACAAAATTTCAGTCTAACTTTAGCTCGAATGGAAACTAACTGTCGAAACTATTTTTAAAAAAAATTAAAAATTAGTTATCGATGAAAATTGGAGTCGCCACCAATCTTTTATTAAAGTGTGATTGGACCACCTAAAAATGACTTTGGTCTACAAGTTTTAGAAAAACGGGTTCAGGAGTCGGTTGCGTATGAGGAAGGATTAGCACCCTCATAATGCCCAAAAAATTGGTACCTAATTAATTAATTAATGTCTTAATGTAAAAAATTTGAAAAATATAATCCTTAGCGAAAACTTAAAAACGTTACGTATTAAGACCCTTATCATTTCAGAGAAAGAAAATGTCACACCCAATGC
>CM025248.1:16651409-16665057 GCA_013677275.1 Gossypium schwendimanii
TATCAGTGGTTGAATATGTAAAAACTTTTCCTAAATTTTTGTTTTGAGCTCACAGCACAACCTCTAGACCAAAATCTCATGAATACTTAATGTCCCATTTCAAAAAAATATTTATTATTATTTATTTATTTTTCATCTTTTTAACCTTTAAACTTGTATTATTTATCAAATCAAGTTATACCACGTTAATAATTAATTAATTTTTTAAATAGTAAAATTAAAAAAAATTATAGATACTTTTTAAAAAAGTGTAAAAAAATATTTTTTTAATATTTTTTAAATTTTAAAAAATAATTTTTAAATATACTTTGACCATCTGTTTAGGGCGTCGTTGCTCTGCTCTCTTCCAAAGCTGTTGCTTCAGCGTGAAAAAACACGTTATAAAACCGTTAACTTCTAGCGGATACTATTAAAATAAGAATTTGGACAAAAATTCTAAAAAATCAGATTATCTCTCTCTTCCCCTTTCTTTCGTATTCATGTCCATGGCCACTGCCTCCGCCTCTGTAACCTCACCTCTCCTTCAAAAAATCAGCTTGACGCGCTTCTCCACTAGGACCCGACACGCGAGCAAACTCAAACTCAGTTTGCACCAATCATGTACTTTCGCGCCATTTTCACTCCTTTCACCGACAAAATCCTCAAGATTGAAGAACATCTCGAGTTTAGAATCCCGCGCTTACGTTACCGGTCCTCCGATAGTGAGCGAGTCCGACCCAAGGATAAACGGTTTGGAGACTAACACCGTTGGAGCTGAGACACCGAAATTGATAAGCTGGAGGCTTCTATTGAGTCTTCTTGTCCAACATAAACTCAGAATCAGTGTTTCGGTCTTGGCTCTGGTTGGCGGCACCACCTGTACTCTTTCAATGCCTATATTTTCTGGTAAGGATTTTCTTTTAATTTTTAACTTAAGAAGAAACAGGAGATGCTCACGCTATTTAATTAAGATTGAGGAAATGTACAGGACGATTCTTCGAAGTGCTCATAGGCGCCAGAAAGGAGCCGTTATGGAAGCTGCTTAGCAAAGTGGGGCTTTTATACTCATTGGAGCCGATTTTCACAGTTATATTTGTGGTAAATATGAATACCTTATGGGAGAAAGTTATGTCAACACTTCGAGCTCAGATTTTTAGAAGAGTTCTGATTCAAAAGGTATGTATAACTTATGATTACTTTAAATCATCTTCTCAAGGGATTCGTAATTTAAATTGTAATAGTAGCAGTACTATCTTTTCTAATTGATTTTTTTTGTATGTTAATGCACAGGCGGAGTTTTTTGATCGATACAAGGTTTGGAAATAGTAAATTTAAGAAACCTGTTTATTTATTTATTTATTTTGTTAGATGCTGTCTTCTACATTTGCTTCTTACAGGTTGGTGAGCTCAGTGGTTTGCTGACATCTGATTTGGGATCTTTAAAAGATGTTGTCAGTGAGAACATTTCAAGGGATCGTGGATTCAGGGCACTTTCTGAGGCAAGCCACTATATACTAAAGTAAAAGTGAGCTAGATGTTGCCTAAAATTAAGCATGTAGTAGTTAGTATTATCTGACTCTGGTGGACGTAATTCTTCCGTCAATAATATTGCAGTTAAAAGTTCCTGGATTTCTAAATTTTAGCAGAATTTATATTAACCTTTGCATTTCCAGGAAATATTCATGTGTGGTTTTGTAGAATGGATTATTTGTTATCTCACTTTTTGTTGATTGTTTAATGTTGTTGTAGGTTGTTGGGACGATTTGCATACTGTTTGCACTGTCTCCTCAACTAGCCCCAATTCTAGGCCTTTTGATGCTTTTTGTGTCCGTTTCGGTTGGTAAATACATTCTCTTTACACATGTTTATGTTCAGTATGTTTATTCGTTGTTTGAATTTATTCTTTACCAAATAAGTGATACTTGTCTCATTTTGTTGCTGTCGAAGGTGGGGTTATCAATGGTTTTGAGAGTTTAATGTTGTAGTCTATTACAAGTTTAGCCTTTCTTTACTAAACAATTCTCCATTTGTCATGTTTCACAAATCTGAATATACACTTTTCTTAACCCTGTTTCCTCTGACACCACCTGAATTTCCTGTGTTAATAATTACCTCCCCCTTTGTGAAAAATGTGTCATACCGGACCTTCGGAGAACATGCCTTATAATTGAGCACATATTCGTTCACTGCACTCAGCGGTACTGGCATGCTGCACGGTTATAACTGAGAGACATAGTGGTTGGATCTAATACCAATTGATACAAACCTTTAGAGAACTGCACCCCAAAAGGTAGCTATTGAGCTTGGTACAAGAAAATTAACTACTTTTCTTTATGGGATCCTAGTCCATATCTTGATTGCAATTGGGCACGCATCACATACATATGCTTGGTCATGTCTTTTTATCTGTTTTTGACGGTGATGGTTGATTCTTTCTAGCTATATACAAGCGATCAACTGTACCTGTATTTAAAGCTCACGGAATGGCCCAAGCTTCTATGTCCGACTGTGTAACAGAAACGTTTTCTGCAATTCGAACTGTATGTTCTTAAAATGCTCTGGCCTGCTACCTACGGATATGGATATCTACTGATAGAAAATTGATTTCCTTGAACTCCAAAATTGACAATGTCATCACTTGACATCCTTGTGTTACATTAAGAAAAATTCATGGTGAAAGCTTTGATGCAAGCTTGATGATTGAAATAATAACGTTGGTTGTCATAGGTAAGATCTTTTGGTGGGGAAAAACGTCAAATGTTAATGTTTGGTAGCCAGGTAAGATATTAGTCATTCGCTATTTTATGTATCTCTTAAGCTTTTATTGTCTCTACATAAGCTTGGTTGAATGTTCTTTTTTGCACACAACGTATACTTTAAAGAGTTTTGGCAGGTTCTTGCATATCAGAGAAGTGGTATGAAGCTTGGCACTTTCAAATCCATAAATGAATCTTTGACTAGGCTTGCTGTTTATATTTCTTTACTGGCCTTATACTGCCTTGGAGGAAGCAAAGTGAAGGCGGTAAGCATTTTGACCTCGGGATGCCCTTTCTTTAAGGGTGTCTTGGTTGGGTGGGAAAGTAAAGGGATAGAAGGAGGGAGTGGAAAAGTGGAAGAAAATAAATTTTGACTGTGCCTGTAGCGAAAGAAAATAGGAGAGATTATCCTTTCTATCCTAATGCATAAAAACCAAGCTAGGAGGGAAAATGGAAAAGAAGTGTATCTTAGTTCAAAACTATTCATTTTTCAACAGTTTTATTTTCTTTCCTTTCATTTTTCAACTCAATCAAGCAATGGACAGAAATAAAATTATTTTTTCTTTCAATTTTTCCATCTTTCCTACCAAGCAAACCTATGAAAAGAAAATTTTTATTTTCCATCTATCTTTCTAACCCTTCAATTTTCATCTTTCCAATTTTCTTTCCACCCTCAGTGCTAATTTCGTGTGCCTTCAACCATTTTCCTGAGCTTATCTCTCTCTCTCTCTCATTCATATATGCTGATTGCAGGGTGAACTGTCTGTTGGAACCGTGGCTTCATTCATCGGATACACTTTCACTTTAACCTTTGCCGTGAGTCCCTTTTCTCTCTGCACTCACTTATTTATACCTTTTGATACGTGCTATCTAATGTAATTCTCATACAGGTGCAAGGGCTGGTTAATACATTTGGAGACCTTCGAGGAACTTTTGCTGCTGTTGAGAGGATTAACTCTGTTATATCAGGAGCAGAAATAGATGAAGCACTTGCTTATGGTCTGGAAAAAGATATCCAGAAGAAAGAAGATGATGAAAATATCAAATTGTTCATCTCCAATGGTGCTTTTGGGAAAAGTCAACAATTAGATTCACATTACATGTCAGCACTGAAATCAACAAGTGATGTGGGAAGATTAGCTTGGTCAGGCGGTGTTGCTCTGGAAGGTATATTGACTTCGAACTGCTTAATTTCAAGGCACTCTTGTATTTTTGAAGGACTTGTTTCTTCTTATTAGCCTTAAGCTTAAGCTATTTGCCTTCCACATGATAAAATTCTATTCTAACTTTTTTAAGTAAAATGAGGAAGTATCATACATGTGATCATAATTTCTCTTTTGCAACAAGTTTTATCGAAACTGTTAAGCTTGTCTAAATCACTGCAGATAAATATAATCTTGGAACAGTGATCAAAGATACATGCATATCATGCTGCACAAACTAATGTACCTGCTTGTGCTGCAGATGTACACTTTTCGTATCCTTTAAGGCCCGATGTGGAAATTCTTAGTGGTCTTAATTTGACTCTAAAATGTGGAACTGTGACTGCCCTAGTGGGTTCAAGTGGTTCTGGCAAAAGCACAATAGTACAACTATTGGCACGCTTTTATGAGGTTTGCAAGAAATTGTACTTGTTGGTTTATCTTTCTCTTGTCAAAGCATAGTGTGATCTAACATATTACTGCAAACAAATTTACATTTTGTTCTTGCAGCCAACCAGAGGTCGTATAACTGTTTCTGGAGAGGACGTTCGGACATTTGACAAGAGTGAATGGGCCCGAGTTGTTTCAATAGTGAATCAAGTATAATTTAACTATTTGGGAATAAATAATTATTTAGTGCTTACATATGAAAGCATGGTTCTCCTTGAGTAAAACATTCCTGCCTTCTGAACCCCTGCATGATTAATCAATTGACCTGTTCTACTTGCTGTATAGGCTGGCCATTCAACTTGTTCATAGAATAATTCCTCTTCTGGTTAGAAAGCAAAGCTTTGAATTGTATGTTTAGTATTATGACTGTTTCCGATTCAGTTTACTGAAAGGAAATATGACAAGTTTATACCAATCAGAATAGACAATTTAGTCCAGGCTGCTACCCATGATTATATATACATTTATGATATATTTAATGCAGTGGTGCGTTTCTTTAGATGCAAAAGTTTACAGAAGCATCTTATTCAAAACTAGCATCATTAATGTTTTACCTCTGTTGAATTTTGTTGTTAATTAGGTGCACTGGATTCATAGCATTTTCTTGCTGGATTACCGTAGCAGGCTTTGTAGGTTAAGGAATAGGTTGGATTTGGTGGATTAAGCTTGGATGTAATATAAAACTTATATAACTGTAAACAAGTTGTGCTGATTATTCTTAAGGAATTTCTTTATGAGACATTTTATTGTGGCATTTCTCAATGTTAATATGGATTAAATGACACAGGAACCTGTTCTCTTTTCTGTCTCTGTTGGAGAAAATATTGCATATGGGCTTCCAGATGATACTGTATCCAAGGACGACATTATTAAGGCTGCCAAAGCTGCAAATGCTCACGAATTTATAATTTCTCTTCCACAGGTTCGTTGATTCAATCTATGCAGCTGTTCTCTTATTTTGCAAGCAATTTTATTTTCTTCTAAGTTTTGTTGATTGAAAGGGCTATGACACACTGGTTGGTGAGCGTGGAGGCTTGCTGAGTGGAGGGCAGAGGCAGGTACTGTACTAAGAGGTTATCTAGACATGCATGGTGCTAGTCCATGCTTAAGATTATTTACATGTGTGGTTGTATGCATGAATGAGAGGAAAGGGTGAAAGCACTGATCGATTCTTATTTTTTCTTCTTCAGAGAATTGCAATAGCGAGAGCTCTTCTCAAGAATGCTCCAATCCTGATCCTCGATGAGGTAATATTTTCATTTGCCTTGTGTATTTGTACATTCTTGCCATGCTGGTCATTCTCACCGTGACAGAAGACATGAAACTAGAGCATTACATGCTATGCCAGGCCTGTATGTCTCTTAGTGAAGGCTTTCTTAATTATTTTTTGACATATTATGGAACTCGATTTCCATTTAGCAAGCATAAAATAAATGCATGCCATTTCAATATTTTGTTGTTGCAGGCAACAAGTGCTTTGGATGCCGTTAGTGAGCGCCTGGTACAGGATGCTTTGAATCATCTAATGGAAGGCAGAACAACGTTAGTGATTGCTCATAGATTAAGCACAGTTCAGAATGCCCATCAAATTGCTCTTTGCTCAAATGGCCAGATAACAGAACTTGGGTCCCATTTGGAATTGCTTGCTAGGAAGGGGCAATATGCTTCTTTAGTTGACACCCAAAGGCTGGCGTTTGAATAATATTGAATTCCTTAGATACTATTTCCAGAACGAAGACCAAGCAAAATAGGAAGATCTTGTCTAAACTAGTGGAATAACNAAAAAAAAAAGGGGGAGTCTCAGTTATGGAGATTGTAGGACAAGAGTTGGCAAAGTTCAATTGGCAAGACCTTTTTGATAGCTGTTTTATTTTTATTTTATTTTGTACTTTGTTTGTCGTAAGAGCAGGCGGCAGTGGTGGGAATCAGTTGCATTAAAGAGATAATAGCAAGTCATAGTAGGAACTATTGTTGTAACAAAGATGATATAATACTCTATTCACCTGTATCGAATAAACTTATAGGTTTCTTATTATTATTCAAGCCCCTTGGTTGGGTGGAAAAGTGAGGGATAAAAAGAGGGAATGAAAAGTGAAAAAAGAATTTTTTTAAATGTGCTTGGTTGAGAAGAAAAGTTAAAAAGGAAAGAAAATACGAGAGATGACCATTTTTTATCTTAATGCATAAAAATCAATCGTTCCAACTGGGAATGATGTGAGGAGAGAAAATGAGAGACATTGTTAGTTCAAAATTATACATTTTTTAAATGTTTTATGTTCTTTTTACCAAGTAAAGAATGAAAAGAAAAATTGTATTTTCTTAATGAAAAGAAAAAATGTATTTCCTTTTCATTTTTTTAGTTTTCTACCCTTTCAATTTTCTATTTTTTTATATTTTCTTGCCACCCGACCAAGCAAACCCTAAATATAAGGTTTGGAAATAAACATTCTATAGGACTGGGGTTTAGTCTAAGCAACAAACAAGGGGAATTTTCAAGTAACAAGAAACAAAATGAATAGCACTGTTATACGGGTGTTCAAACGGTTGGTTCGGTTATTAACAGAACCAAACTAGCATTAACCGAATTAATCGAACTGTATAATCCTTTAATCACTAACTGAATTGAAATTTTTTTAAAAAAATTAACCAAACCAAAATATTTCAGTTAATACGGTCGGATAATTGAATTAATCAAAATTTATATATATATTTTTATTAAAACAAGTATAAAACATATTTAAAAAATACATTGCAATTAATCAAAATATATGTTCTTGTCTTGAAAGTTAACTGAATTAACCGAAATTTTATGTCTTGAAACATTATAGAAGTCTTGAAATTAAAACATAATATTAATTATTAAGTTCGGTTAATTATCCGATTTCGAACCAAATTAACCGATAACCAAAATTTTGAAAAAACCATTAATCGACCTCTGACCGAACTAAGTTCGACCATTGACCGATTAATCGAATTAGATTGGTTTGACTGGTTAATTCAATTTTAACTGAAATTTGAACACCCCTATACTGTTATGTACAAAAAGTTCCATGCTTTCAAAAACTAGATAAGATGATAACAACAGTCAGTTGGAAGATAAAAGAAAAGAATTCATGAGAAATCATCAATGGGGGTCAACAAATGTTCAAACTACCTCCATCAGCAATAGTGATGCTTTGTAGATGCTCCCAATAGAAAATTGAGCAGAGCTTAGCTAAGAATTTATGGTCGAGCTACTAAAGCAAATGCAATGAAAGATTCCCAATTAATACACTTTGAAAACCATCGTTTGGTAGCAAATTGTTTTGATCGATGTTAAAACAAATTTTGCAATAATATGCAAATAATTCTTTTTGAATGATATAATAAATGTTACAATAGTAGTTACGATAGTTTAACAAAATAGCTAAGAACAGTAAACCATAAGTAAAGGAGACTAAGACTATTTTTTCTTTTTGATACCACATTTATGTTTAAGAGACCTTGCGTACAAAAAGGAATCCACCATACATTTCCACAATATAGCAAATGATTTCAACCAATCTACTTAACCTCACGAATAATTGTAGCTTCACTATCGTATAACCGCATGCACTCAGTTTCTAATCAAACATATTTTAAGGGTTTAATCACTTTCCAAAAAGTGAAAATAACACGAAAAATATGGACTCGCTATGTCTTTCATCAATGAACTAATTTGTGTTCTTCACTCCTTGCATTGTGAGTTGAACATGGAAGACTTGATAGCTTTTTTATAGGAAAATAAAATGAATTGTCCTATCTCTAATTTTTATGTAATCATCTTCAAAATGTAATCTCCTCAATTTTTGAGCAATATTTTCTTCATGTCTTTAACTATCTTTTTTGACATAGTAGCTCATAAGAGAAATCATATGATCTTTGATCAAAGTGTTGGGTTTTTGCTAAGCATTCATCAAACTAGTTTTCGTAGACCGTCAAGCCAAAGCAACTTGGCCTCCAAATATGTCCTCTAGTTTGTCAATCATTGTCTTGGTCGAATCACAACTTTCCAGCTATTTTTACAAGGTACTGGTCACGCTTGCCAATATGTAGCAATGAGTTATCTCATCAAATTCCTTCCAATAATTATTTGCCTTAGTTTTGTTAGCCAGAGGGCATTTATTATCGCGAACCAACTTATGGTTATCATAACTTAGGAAAATGCTAATATTTCCTTTTCAATCCTCATAGTTATTTCCGTTCAATTTGTTCTCAGTAAGAATATTAATTAAAGGAGTGGGTGTCATTTAAAATTGGAATATAAGCGCTCGTCCATTAATTATCTTTGTATTAAAGCAAATATTCAAAAGATATTGAAACATATGTAATGCATTTAATTTGATGTATACATCTTGCACTAAAACTTTGTAAATCTATTGTAATGGTAATTCACACACCTATTAGATTAAGTAACCGTGGGGTAACTTTAACCAACTAGTAGGAACATGGATTTTCATCCATTAATATGTGAATACAAACACAATAGATCATACACATATTTATATGGTCATTATTCTAACTTACGTAGAATTTTGTGGGAAGTTACTTAACTAGAATAATCTTGAGCGTAAAACCATCAACTCAACACCCATAAAAAAAATGTACTCTAATATGAGTCATTATGTAGCACCCCTATACCTGATCCGACCATTGGAACTTGATATAGGAATATTACATTTGGTTTCAAAGCAATCTTGGCTAAACACTAATTCATTTGAACAATTAACATTAAAATTTTTAACTTATACAACTTGAAATTATCATTACGGGTGTTCGGGTACATTATCGATTAACTGATTGTGTTTGAAAATGTAATAAATATGATTATCACTTAAAACAGAGGCAAGTACCAACACTAAATCATAAGGTATTATTACCTAAAACAAGGTATTTGTACCCCTGACAAGCATTGATACTAAAATCAACTTCTGGAATCGAAAACTTTAAAAAATCTAGTGTAAGTATTGATACCTTTACTTCAAGTATCGATACTAGGCTTTAGGTACCATTACCAAGGTATGGTATTGACACCAAATTGGTATTTTGTTTTTAAAATCTTGAAATCAAGCTTCAAGTATTGATACCCTGAGTTAATTTAGTCAAAAATACTTTGAAAATTTGCTAAAACCCCTTACAAAGTTATAAAACCAAACCAACAATTTAAAATCATTTTAAAATAGTCCAAAACATTCCAACATGACCCCAATTATCCATAATTCAAAACACATTCATTTTCACAAGCATCAAACTCGTGGACTCTAACTTTAAACATACTATAATTTTATATAAATTCAACTTAAGTAAAGTTTACAAAATTAGCGATTTAGTCCCTTCTACTAGAATCTAATTAATAAGCCTATGTACATGATGTAGTATCGACAAAATATAAAACCATACTTTTAATCAAGCTTGGAGATGTGATGGGACAATTATGTCTCAGACCACTTCTAGATTCTTTTTCGACTTCAACCTATGCATTAAGCTAAAATAGCTTAGTAAGTACTGCAAGAATTAAATATTAAACTACATTTCATATTTGAATTTAATATATATACTCGTAATGTTAATTATGTTTGTTCAAATTACTCTTACTAGTTCACATTTCTTTCACAAGGCCCAAAGTAAACTAATTAGAACAATTAGGAACATATGGAATAGAATTGAACATCGTTGAAGCAAATAACAGAGCACCACCATAGCGAATAACAGAACACCGCCAAAGCGAATAAACAATAAGCGCGCAATATATTCCTTAATGGCATGCCATTTATATCCTAATGATTCATATTCGTCTACTTGGGCTCAACATCAATTATACAAACTTTCAATTTTTACATCTTTATCACACACATATAATAATCTTAATACATATAACTGACTTTACCATTTTATTCTCATTCACATTCTTGTACCATAATTTACGATCTTTATAATTTAATCCTTTATATTACTACTACATATACATCTAAGATTTAAACATTTAATTGAAAATTCCTATTATAGATATCTAAAAAATGGGATTAAATACTTATAGTACTTACAACCAAGACTTGAATGATGAGTTTTCTTCTTCCTTCACTCATTGGCTACACTTTTTCCTTTGTCTATAATTTGGTCCTCTTTTTATTCTCTTTTTCTGCATTTCCATAACAAATACATAACATTCACTTGTTAAAATCAAGATTATATAACATATTAACGCTTTAAGAGTAAAAATAACATGTACATCACAAGAAATTTTCATCTCTTACCTTGAGTTCTTAATATCACATACTAACCCTAACTTTTATCTTTCTTGTTAGATAGTTATTGACCCTTTTTTCATGAAACTAAGGTAGCCACTAGACTTTTCCATTGATTTAGATAGGAAAACATGAAAGAAACTTAGTGAAATGAGCTCGAAAGGTTCAAAAATGGTGGAAAAAGACTTGGATGGAATAAAAGTAAAAGTTGGATGGAAGGATGGAGGAGGGTGATGGTTGACTTCTAAGGAAAAATGAATGCTTTTCATCTTTTCTCAACTTTTCTACACTCTTCTTGTGAAAAAATCTCATGATTTTTAAGTAAATTGGTCAACTTGCTAATTAATCCTCCATCTTTACATCTTTACACTTTAACCCCTAATTAATATATCCATAAATTATCTAATTTAACTATAATTTTGTCCTTCATTATGTCTAAAATTCCCATGTATGAATCACATATTATTTGGTAAATTTTCCTCTTAGTTCTTCCTTGTTTTCTATCAAATTCTATGTCACTAACTTAGACTTTTAATTTCCATACTTTTTCCCCACTACTTTCATTCTCCTACAATTTAGTCAATACTACGAGTTAAATTTTCCTATTTCAAATATGCTTCGATCCTTCTATGAGCTCTGACAATATACTACACCATCACCTTATCATTCTTACTAAATTTATTGTTTGAAATCTCCAATATTCTCGACCCTACATGCTATTCTACCATCCACTGTACCGTGAGGATGTTACATTTTCTCCCCATTTTAAATAAAAAATTTTCTTATGAAATTTTACCTAATGAGAATAACTGTGGATATTGTTGCACCATTGTTTCTTTCATTTCCTATGTAGCTTCTTCAACATTTTGGTGCCTCCACGACCCTTTTACTAAAGGAATCTATTTATTTCTTAATTTCTTTACTTCTCGAGCAAGAATTTTCATTGGCTCTACTTCGTAAGTTAAATCAGGTTGAACTTCTATGAACTCAAGAGTAATAACGTGTGACGGATTCAATCGGTACCTCCTTAACATAGATACATGGAATACATTATGAATTATGTCCATCTTGGGAGGCAAAACTAGTAGCAACTGGACCAATCCGTTCAAGAATCTCACATGACCTGATAAATTGTAGACTTAGCTTCCCTTTCTTTCCAAATTGGAGTACCTTTTTCCATGGTGATACTTTTAGAAATATTTTTTCTCCCACATTAAACTTAATATCTTTCCATTTCAAATTAACATATGATTTCTGTCTATCAGAAGCTACTTTTAATCGATCCCTAGTTATCTTCACTTTTTTTTTTATCTTTTTAATCAAATCTGGACCCACTAATTTGTTCTTCGTAAATTTTGTCAAACAAATAAGAATTCTAAACTTTCTTCCATATAGTGCCTCATATGGAGCCATTTTAATACTCGTATGATAAATTTTATTATAAGAAAATTCAATTAGTGGTAGATACCTGTCCCAACTTCCTTCAAATCCAATAACACAACTTTTGATCATATCCTCTAAAATTTGAATCACTTTCTCAGATTGACCATCAGTTTGAGGATGAAAAGTTGTGCTAAAACTCAATCGAGTGCCCCAAGCTTCATGTAACTTCTCCAAAACCTCAAAGTAAATCTTGGATCCCCATAAAAAATAATAGACACTAGCACTCCATGTAGCCTCGCTATCTCACTTACATACAATTCTGCATATTTTCCATGGTAAAATCCATTGGTGCAAGTAGAAAATAAGCATATTTCGTTAATCTATCTACAATAACCCATATGACGTCTTTCTTCTTTGCAGTAAGTCACAACCCAACCACAAAATCCATTGTTATCGTATCCCATTTCTGTTAGAGTAAGCCCAAAGACCAATCATGAGATGATTGTAATCACATACTCATTTCACCTTGTTTATTAATATAAGGCATTGTCATTATTATTTCAATTTCTTTTTCTGTGTATATAAATAAATTGAATTATAATAAAATCCTAAGAAAATATTATTATTCTTAAAAGGTCCTTAGGTAAGTATTATTGTGGTCTTGAACAACAATAATGCATTGAGACTAATGTGTAGTTGATTGATGACAAAGAGTTGTCATTGACATAGGGATGTCAAAATCAATACATGAGTATGTGTTAAAGAAAAAAATATTGAACTGACCAGTTATGAGTATATTTCTTGGATTATTATGTAATAGTCACAATATTACTAATAATGATAACTATGTAAATGATTCCCAGACTTGAAATCATCATTGTCTCAACATTGTGAGTCGTGTATTTTGATACAGTTAAAACATCTACCGTAACAAGTTGTATTACAAAGACTGATGTTGAATATACCATAATCCATGTAGTGGGATATAGTTGATCAAGATAGGATTTATCCCTCTTATATAATGAGAGAAATATCTTAGGCCTCTTAATGGAGTGAGATTGGAAATGCATGCCATGCTCGAATAAGTTGATATTAGATATCACACTTATTTGTTTATTGTAGTCTGCTCAGAAAATCAAGAAATATGTGACTGGACTATACAACTGTGACTATTCCACGACTTGTGTCCAATCTAGATATTATGGATAAAAGGATATAATACATGAAAAGATTATCACAGAAAGATTATGTCAAAACACAAGTTCTTCTAACTTGGGTGGAAATTATGCATTACTAGATACCACTCATTGCTTGTAATGTTAGAAACGTTCTAGTATTACTACCAACATTACAAGAGCCTATAGGGTCACACCCTATAGTTGGAACGAATAGAATCCAAATACATTTGGTATTCTATTTAGTTGTCCCATGAATTAAATTAATTGTTGAATTAATTTAATTTGATAATTAAACATTAAACACATTATATGTACAAACTTGCTGTACACAAATAAAGAACATAGATATAATTAATATATGAATTTGGTTCATACAAAATATTAATTGTATATATTTTACCAAATTTATTAATATAAACAATTATATTAATTAATTT
>CM025248.1:16697867-16714938 GCA_013677275.1 Gossypium schwendimanii
GATATGATTCTCTCTATCTTTTAAGATTAGTTACCAAAATTAGCCTAAGTTGCCATGTCTTCATCATCGGGCCAATCAGGCTTCAATCTGATAGGCTTTTCCAATAATTCCTTGAATCGGGCCAGTTCTCGAGGGCTAAATGTTCCCCATCTTATTAATGGAGCTCTGTGGGGCACATCTTGTGCCATAGTCACGTGCTTTGCACTTTGGCCTATGACACTAGATGGTGGCTAATACACACAATAATTGAAAAGTGCAGGCTTAATTTATATTCGACCCAAAATAAATTAAGGTTCGTAATAACTTGATTGAGCTCTATTACCTTGCATAGCTTCTAAGTTTATGTGATTAAATTGTTTCAAATCGACCCAGCCCCTGTTACTTCACATTAAATTCTGAGAAACCCTTAGTTAAATATGATTAGTAACATGCATGTTTTTCTAAGTAAAATATTCCAAAAGGACTTAATATTGGTTTCAAGCTTATGAAAGATCGAGTTGCCATGGAATATTTCTCTAGAACATTATTAACATGATGAGAATGAACTAAATTAATTGATATGATTATCCTAGCCTATTCGTGTTATTGTTGTTGAAATATTGTGAATTATGCTGCTAAGTTCCATCTCATCCATTTTATTCATTCATCATACTTAAATTAATTTGCATTCAGGATCATTTTGCATTTAGTTATTTATTCTTACATCACACAACTAAAAAATTATTAAGTTTTTCTTACCAAATTGTTAACTTTAATTTTACAATTAATTGATTAACATACATAGTCTCTGTGGAGACGATAACTCTTTTACTTATTACTTGATAACGACTGTGTACACTTGCATAAACCACGCGTTATAGAAATAAATGTAAATTCTGAGTGTTTCATTAGCAAATTTTGCAATTTTATTACAAAATAATTAAATGGAAAAATTTAAAACAAATCTCCATTTCTAATTATCTATATTCTAAACTTACATAGTTCTATTAAATTTGAAGCAATTTGGTGCATTAGAAGAAAACGCAGTCTTGAAGCTCACCTTTTGAAGCTCAAATGTTACAGTATCCTTGTAGCACTCGCCATGCAAAGGATGGTTGATAATTAGTCAACTTTGGACGTCTAATCAAATAAATTTTTGGATCTTAGGGTAAATGGAATAACATGTTATTTAGTGATGTCAAAAATAATGGTTTCAAGACCAAAATTTTAACGAGTGTGTCTGTAAATATTATTAATTTATATTTATGATTCAAATATGATGTTATAGTAAATTCTAATTCGATAAAGTTTACTAATAGAGCGATTAATTATAGTACAAGTGTTCTATATCAAAAGTTAGTGGTTTTGGAAAATGAGGTATCGAGACCTCGTTTCTATAAACCAAGTGCAACACCCCATATCCGGCACAGTAGCCGAGCATGAATACTAGGATGCTACACCACCATCACGCATCATTTACTTAGCAAACAATTTCACAAGTAATGAATAGTCATCTTTACTCAATCATAATTATGAGTTGTAGTCGTTAAACCACTTCTCATCATTAAAACATGTCATATATACACTAAGGGTATTAAAAACTTCAATCAAACCTGCAAATGGGCCAAATTGCAAAATTTCCAAACTTGCTACTGTCTCGTGTGAAAATCTAATGCGAATGTGCAAGTATACACGTCAAAACAAGTAATAAAGTGATAAGTGAGATCGTATCCACAAGGATCAGAATAGGTAAAAATATGGTTGAGTTATTACTATAAACTATACTAATTAGGCTTATGGCAAAGTAAATAGAATAATGATTTGAAGTGAAGTATTAATGTATGAAATATAAAAATCAAGTAATGAATAAAATGCTGTGGCAATTCTACGAGACAAAGTTGAGAGGATGAAAGTTGTTGAAGGGAAGGTCAGAATTACTTGGATTATATCTTAATAACATAATAATTTCATGGAAAAATCTTGACCAAATTACTGCATTATGCTTCTTTTGAAAGCTAGAATTGAAGTTATCATTCTAAGTCTTTGTCTGTCTACAAGTCTCAAGAACAAGACCTATAATTTCTTTCTTACTCTATATAAATCACAACTCTATGTCTAGAGTGCTGCGAGTATTCACTCGAGTACTTGCTCGTATCATTCAATCATGATCCAACTTATTTAACCTTTTCAGAATTAAATCAAGTTTAAGGATATACCATGCATTCATCAATGTCTAGAGCTTTCATGTATATATTTAAAATAATTCAAATCGAATAAAACAGTAGATATACTCAAAATATCACCATGATCATCAATATATCAAGATAGATCCAGTAATTCCAACCCAAATGAAATTAGCTCATGGGTTGGGATTTAAAATCCAAAATCAAAATAACATTCAACATAATCATTAACAGTTTAGAAATCACAAAAATTAATTAATTGAGTGAAGGTAAGGTTGTAGGAAGCTTTTGCCACTCCAGCTTTCACTCTGACGCTGCTGACTCGTGTAGGACCCAAGGCTGATTGCTTGTACCTTTCCTTCCATCTCTGTACTTGTAACATCCAAAATTTAGCTCCATAAAAATGTAAAAATATATCAAAAATAGTCAATTGACATGGTTAGTTATTTAATGTAAATCCATGAAAATTAGTTGGAGGTCCCAAGTTCAAGTCTCAACTCTTACAAAATAAATTCATTTTTACAAAATTCCCTTGTTTTTTTATGTGTTGCCTCCAAGCCTAGTAAACCTAGGCACAAATACAATTTTTTACCAAAATAATCAGCCTTTGAATCTCTTTTTCTTCTACCTTAGCCATCCCTAACCCCCTTTCCCTCTCGTCATCTTTATTTGTTCTCTTTTGCCTTTTTCATCCATTATTGTCGTTGCCTACACATCCCTTTTTACCATCTTCTTCTTCTTCTTCTTGCATCAAGATTGTGCACCATCTTCTTTACTATATTTTTGCAATTTTCCCCGAACAAATTAGTCCTAAATTTGAAATATTGAACTCCAAAATTGATCCCAAACATTGCCAAGAAGGTGCCATTGTCATTTTTCTCAACTAGTTTGGGTAAGATCTCTTTTCTCTTCAATTCTTTGGTAAATCTTGTCAATTAAAAACCAAAATATCCATATCTGGAATTTGGGAGATTTTAAATGGTTTTAAAGGTATTTTTATAGATTTTAGTGAGGTCACAAACCATTTTAAAATTTAGACCCAAATCCGGCCGCCATGGGTGGTGGTGCGTGCACATATGTGTAGAATAAGTGGCTATTTTGTTTCTTGAATCTTGCCAATTTAATTCCAGCCATAATTCAATTTCTTGAACCCTCCAAATCAGCTATTAAACCCATGTCAACTAGGGAAAAAAGTTCTTGATAGTTTGGGCATTCAAAACTCACAAATTGGGAAGCGTAAGTGCAATTAAACGTAAAATTAATTACTGTTTCGACATAGTTGTAGAGTAAAATTTATGGAATGATTAAATGAAAGAATTTAATAATTTTTAGCTACTAATTTTCCAAAATATTATTGAATTAGGTCCTGACCCAAACGCCCCAAATCAACCATAAAGTTGAAGAACAATTTTATGTACAGTTCGCATCAATATATGGTAAGAATAAAACTAGCTTGAATTCGTAAAATAGTTATTAATTTGATTATTGGTTTGAACCCATAAGTGGGTAATTGAGATTTGGTTAAATGGTAAATTTATTGAATTTATATTAAATTTTGCTTTAGGATCTTATAAAGGGTTATTAAGGAAAATTGGAAGATCCACTAGGGTGTAGCGAGAAAGCAAAATATAAGGTGTGGGTCCTAAACTTGTAAAATTTGTTTGATAATGATAAATGTCATGTTATATTTGATAAATTAGCTTGCTGATTGGTTTTTATTAATAGCCAAAATTTTATTTTTGTGAGTGGCCGAACCAAGTACGTTTCGAGCCTTAAAAGATTGACTATATGAGTGTGTACTTGAGATATTTATGCATAATTATATTATGTGATATGAGAATGTTTGATTGAATGGTATGAAATGTTGATATATTAGGTTTATGCATGATTTAAATGCATGAAATATATACTATGATATATATGTGAGGTTGTTATTGGTGCACAATGAAATTCGTAATGTATGTGAATTGAACGATATTGATAGATACCTTCTTAATGGTAATTTGAAAATTGGAACACTGCTTTCTTTTACTGAAAGTATGTAATTATTGAGGACATGTTGAACATGTCAAATAAATGTGAAAAGTATTGAAATATTATTATGTATGAATTTTTATGACATATTGCATGTGCATTGGGATGGGATTTTGTGGTTGACGAACAAGTTCCGTGGAGTATTAGAGGCATATTAAGTCCACATATATTTGTAGTCAGTGCACTGCATTTGGAGTACCGAGGGGATTGGCGATCATATCACATTATTTATTTGGTAGTTTCATTGCATTATTGATTATTGGTCGTTTTACCACATTGAGCTTTTCTCACATACGTTGGAGTTTGGTAGACGGGTTATGGGGAACTCATGGTGTGCAGCAGATGGTATGGGTAGGATCTCACATGTGCATTTTTCATGATTAGGTGTATTTGAAATTATTATTGATAGTGTTTGATTGTGCTAATGGCACCTCTATGAAATTGCTTGTCTGAATGCTTAATACTTGCTTGTTTAGTCTCACACTGAGCTTGTTAAGCTCACCCCATTACCTCAACTTCTCAGGTAATGATCAAACTTAGGATCAGAATTGGCATGCAGATGTACGACAGACTTTGTACTTTACTTCGTCATTTATTTTAATTTATTTATATTATAGGTTATATTATTATTCGGTTTTGGATTGTAAAGTTTCTTTAAACTATGGTTTGGGACTGTTTGAGATTTTGGGGTTTTTTATATATGCATGACTCGCATATTTGGTATAGATACATGGATTTTATAAATATGTTGAAATGGACTACGCATGATATATGGCTAAATTAATAATTTGACTAGTAATGGTACATTTCCACTGCTAAGAAGATAACAGAATGATTTTTCGAGGTAACGCTGATAGTTGGGTTTTATAAACATTCACCTAATTCACTAATTCGACCTAAACATGTTTGAAGGTTTTTAACTATTGTTAGGTAGGTTCAACACTAAGGTGTCCAATGTGGCCTTCTCGATTCGACCATAACATCTGGCCGAGTTTGAGAGATTACAATTAGTGGTATCAAAGCCTTAGTTCAAAACCTCAGACTGAGATTTTAAATTTATTTAAGTCTGCATGCATGCATGCATACATGAAATTGGAAATTTTGGGGGAAAAACAAACGAAAATGGATTTGCAAAATGTTTTATACAGGAAACGACAAAGTTCGAAGGTCCGATGCCAAGTCCATAGAAATAGTACTAAAAATCTATGAAGATTATAGAGACTACTGCATTAAACTTTAAAAGATAATTATTAAATGTGAGTGCGTAAAAGACTAAACAAAGTACTAAAAGTTCTTATTTGTAAAATTGTAGATCCATAAAACACTAATATAAATACACGTGGAATGATAACTCATGATAGGAAGGGTCGCATGGGGTGACCTTTAAGGGCTCCGGTGGAGTCAGTTACATCATTAGGGCTAGAACAGGATAATGAATAGAATGAGGTTAATAATGAACCCAGTACTATGGGTAGGAATATGGAAAATGGGAATATTAATTATGACCATATTTGGAATGATCTAGTAACTCAGGCTTTATTGAAGGCTTTGAATATAGTTGTTGGGGCTCCAATCGGAGGTGTTAGTCGTGGGACGATTGATGAAAGGCTCCGCTCTAGTGGGGTAGAATTGTTTAGGGGTATTGCTGAAACTACTCTTACTATGGCTGAGTACTAGATGGAAACCACAGAATGAATTTTTGAGGATTTGGATTGTACTCCTGACCAGAAACTTAAGGGTGTCGTGTCTATATTAAGGGATGAGACATATCGGTGGTAGGAATCAATGGTTAGAGGAATGCTGCTAGACTCTATTGATTGTGCTTATTTTCAAGAGGCCTTTTAGGGTAAGTATGTGGGACCATGTTATGTGGGTGCCCGACATTTAGAATTTATTGAACTTAAATAGGGAGACAAGAATGTTTTTGAGTGTGAGGCAGAATTTCTAAAGTTGAGTTGCTATGCACCTAGTATGGTGGCATCTTAGTAGGAAAAGAGTTTTAGTTTTTAGGAAGGTCTAAGGTATGACCTCATGGTTCAGGTAGCTCCACACTAAAATCGTGTGTTTGAGGCTTTGGTTGAGAAGACCAAGATTATTGATGAGATTAAACGCGTGGCCCTACTGGCCCAAATTCGTGACCTGTTAAGTGGGCCAGAGAGGCTAGGCCACCGCAAGGTAGGGAAGTGGTGAACCTTAGAGAAGGGTAGATTCAAGTTTGCCAGTATTGTCAGAGGCGCCATCCGGGTGAGTGTTGGATGAGGATGGGTGATTGTTTTGTATGTGGTTCGATGGAGCATAAGATTAGGGATTGTCCTCATCGTCAGGATTAGGTGCAAGCTCAGCTTAGAATCAAGGCCCAGCTGGGGGTCAAAATTAGAGAGGTAATCAGGGTGCTCAGAGGGGCCGTAATCAAAATCAATGGAAATGATAATGTAACAACCTGTTTTTTGTGAGATCGAAACAATGGTTTCGGGACCACAAATTCGGTGAGTAAACTTTTATTTTATTACTATTTAATTATCTATTGGATGATAGTATGGTCGTCTTAAAATTTCGTTAAGAAAATTTGATGATTGTATGTTTAATTAAGTGAAAAGGACTAAATCATAAAAAGTTTAAAAGTGGAGTTCTATTAGTTTAAAGAGATAAAATGTTATGGTAATGAAGTCAAATGGACTTAAATGGTAATTAGACCATTTAGTTAGTTAGTGGACATATATGGACATGGCTTAAGTGATTTTTAATGTTAAAATCAAAGGTTAAAATAATAATTAGAAAATTAAAATAAAAACAAATAATAGAAAATTTAGTGCTTATCTTCTCCAAAGGTTAATTCTACCAAATTTGAATAGAAGACATAAGCCATTTTAGGATTCTTGATTTCAGCAAGTTCAAAGAGTGAATGTAAGTGATTTTAACCCCGTTTTTACTAATTTTTATGTTTTTGAAGTCGTTTTAGCTTAATCCAACTAGCTCGAGGATCAATTTGTAAAACTATTAAAGATTTAGGGTTGTGCCATGAATGCTTTTATGTGATTCTTGATGTTTAATAGAAGGTTATAAGTCCTTGTTGAGAAATAAATAAGTTTTGTAATGTGATTTTTTATGAAAATGGCATTTAGGGACTTATTTGTAAAAATAGTAAAATTTCATGTTAAATTTATTTAATAATGTTTTGTATGGGTTGATTTAAGTCCTTAGAGAAACCGACTAGCTATAGAAAAGGATTAAAACGCTTAAATTTCAATTTATGAGCTTAAGGACTAAGTTGTGAAAAGTTCAAATGTTATGGGCAAACTATTAATTTTGCATAAATTTGAAATGTGAACTGAATTGAAAAATAGAGATATTAAATGGATTGAATTTTTCTATATATATTAAGATAGATTGAGTATAGATTTAGATAAAGAAAAAGCTAAAGTCTTGGATTATTTCGACTTCGTTTTACGCCCTAGTCATCGAGGTAAGTTCATAGTGTTTTAATATGTAAACAAATTTCTATTTGTGTATTTATATTATGATGCTGTATTTATTTTGTATTTGGAAGAATATTGTTGAATTACACATATGTGCCTCTGTTTGTACTTCGGTACCCTTAAATTACAGATACGTGCCCCTGTTTGTACATTGGTACCCTTGAATTGTACATATGTGCCCCTGTTTGTACTTCAGTACCCTGAATTGCACATATGTGCCTTGTTTGTACTTCGGTCCCCTGGATGTACTTATGTACCCTCTTTAGTCTTCAGTAATTCTGAACTGAATAATATATGAATTGTATTCAATTTTTTTTAGATTAAATGATGTGCTACATTCTTATTAAGTTCTATAAGCTTATTCATTCTTGTGGATTGTCTTGTAGATCATTGTTGCTGACATATTGGAGGGATCAAATCTTCAGCTCATACTATCCATCGATATTGGTAGTTTTTGTATCTTCTAGGTCATGTATAAACATATTGAGTTGAATTTATGGTTGAAATGTGTTTAGAATGTTTAAAAGTGATGATTGATGAATATGTATAAAATAACTAAGTGTGTTTGTGTTTTGGTAACATATGTGCATAATTGGCTATAATGTATAAACATATGTAGTTGAATTTATGGTTGAAATGTATTTAGAATGTTTGAAAGTGATGTTTGATGAATATGTATAAAATAACTAAGTGTGTTTGTGTTTTGGTAACATATGTGCATAATAGGGTATAATGCTTGCTGTAGAAGGTACATTTGGTCAGTTTTGGTAAAGGATGAGAATGCTTTAAAGGTAACCTTGATGGTTTGTGTCATTGAGCTATCTTATGTTGTAAGTTTGGTAAGTTTTTGGAACTAGAAGTTGATGAATGGTAAGTGCTAAAACTTGCATGTTTAGGTAGGTTTTTATGATTACAATTGAGATGCCTTGAATGGTATATTTGTTTGTTGATTTAGGACTCTTGAATTGGTATTTATATGTTTATTTTGATAGGGTATTGTTTCCTTGAATACTTACACAATTGGCCTAAAGGGTCATACATGAGTTAGTGTTGGAAATGGCATGATTTTGGGTAAAATCATGTCCACATGACTTAAGACATGGGTGTGTGACTTAGTCGTGTGTGACACACAGCCTGGCGACACGGTCGTGTGTCCTATGTAGGTTTCATTGCATGCAAGTCAGGCAGTACATGGCCTAACACATGGCCTAGCATACAAGCGTGTGGGGCTATTTTGAGAGTTACATGGCCTGGCACATAGGCATGTGACTTGGTCGTGTAGCCCTACTTAGAGAATTATGCCGGTAAGGACATGGGCTGGGACATGACCGTATGTCCCTATTTTGAGTGTTACACGGCCCGATACACGGAGGTGTGTCTCAAATGTGTAAGGCCCATGGTCGTGTGATACTTACAGTCCAATTTTTCTAGCTTTTTCTTAAACTTTTCAATTGTTTCCAATTTGGCCCCGAATTATTTCTAATGTATTTCTTGGGCCTCAAGGGCTCTATTTAGGGACAACATGTATGTGATTGAATGATTTATATCATGTTTATGTTAATGTATGAAATGTATGTTTAGTTTGTATAGTAATGCTCTGTAACCCTATTCTGGCATCGAATACGAGTTAAGGGTGTTACATTTAGCGGTATGAGAGCTACGATTTAGTCAATTCTAGGACTAACATAGCGGGGTAAAGTTAACTACATACATGCCATATATACCTAGTGATAGTGTAATGCTTTTGATCCATTCTAATATTGTATTTTCGTATAGATTCAAGATGTCAGTTTAGTCAAACCGAGCTATAGCTAATGAAGCTGAAAGTAATGTTGAAGCTTCGAATCCTAAAGCAAGTAATAATGTGTCTATTCAACAATCCGTTGGTGATGATATGAAAAATGTATTCCTCGGAATGATGAACTAGTGGTTCAACGAGTTCAAGCAAGAAAATCTTGCAACTCCGCCATCTCTACCGCCTGGTGTACCTCCTCCTTCACCCCTGGATACTCCAAACCCTGTACTTGTGACGATTACCTCAAGTATTAGTAGATAAAATTTGAAAAAATGGAGTAGAAAAATTCAGAGGTAAAGTAGATGATGATCCTTCAAAAGCTGAGTATTGGCTAATGAATAAAAAGAGAGTTTTTGTGAAATTCATGTGCACTTCCAAAAATTGTTTGAGGTGTGCAGTATCGTTATTGAAAGATGAAACGTATTTATGGTGGGATACTTTGAACACGATGACATCAAATGATCGTATTAATTGGGACTTCTTTTAGACTAAATTCAAGAAGAAGTATGTTAGTCGGCTGTTTGTTGACAAGAAAAAGAAAGAATTTCTTGAGTTAAAATAAGAAAATCAGACTATAGCTGAGTATGAACGTGAATTTGTGTAGTTAAGCAAGTATGCTCGTAATATTGTATCAAATGACGAGGAAATGTGTATTAGATTTGAAGATGGGTTGAATGATGATATTCGTATGTATGTACCAGCATTAAAGTTATGGGAATTTGTAGAACCTTCAAAGTAGACTCAAAAAGTTGAAGAAATTTGTAAAAGCAAACGACAGTCAGATTCAAAATTTTGAGACTATAACAAAAGGGGGACATTCAAGCCTACTCAAACATCTCCATCAAAGAAATTTAGAAATGACTCAAATCGATGAGCTGCCCCTTCAGTGTTCACTGGTAGAGAGAAATCGAGGCAAAGAAATTTCCAGTCAATTAATTCTTCAACGACTAGTGTTGGAAGTTTAAGAAATATTGAGAGAACCGTTCATGTTTGTGATGAATGCAATGAAAGGCATTTTGTTGAGTGTCAATCAAAGTCAGGAACTTGTTTCCATTGTGGGTCTACTGACCATTTTCTTCATAATTTCCCGAAGAAGGAAAATGATTTTAGTAACCAATCAAACAATCTTGAAGCAACTTCTCAAAGAGGTAGAAAATCTGGAAACACTAGAAATTCTACTCCCGATTGAGGAAAGAATAGTGAGATAAATGAACGGTCTAAAGCAAGAACACCAACCAAGGCCTATACAATTTGAGCTCGAGAGGAAGCTACTACTTCTGATGTTATTGCAAGTACTTTTTCTCTCTTTAATATTAATGTATATGCAATATTGATTCTATATCAACTCATTCGTATATATGCACTACATTAGTAGACAAAAAAATATTACCAGTTGAGTTGATTGAATATAATGTCAAAGTTACAAATCCTCTGGGTTAGTTGTGTTCTAGTTAATAAATTATGTAGATCATGTCCACTGAAATTTAGGGTTTTTGATTTTCCCACTAGTTTGATGTTAGTAACCTTTGATGAGTTCGATGTGATTCTGGGTATAGATTGGTTGACTCTGCATGATGTTGTTGTGAATTGTAAAAGAAAGCATATGGTGTTAAAATGTCAGAATGGTAAACTTATGAGTCAGATAGATTGGATGGTACATCTAATATAATCTCAGTTATGACGGCACAAAAATATGTTAAAAAGGGATGTGAAGCATATCTCACTTATATAGTTGATTCCAGGGTTTTAGAATTAAAACTAGAATCAGTTTCGATTGTGTGTGAGTTCCTAGATGTGTTTATAGAGGAATAACCTAGGTTACCACTGACCAGAGAGGTTGAGTTTGCTATTGAATTGATGCCGGGAACATCTTTGATATCGATAGCTCCATATAGAATGGCACTTACAGAATTAAAAGAGTTAAAAGCACAATTGCAAGAGTTGACAGATATGGGTTTTGCTTGGCCCAGCTTTTCTCCTTGGGGTGCTCCTGTGTTGTTTGTTAAGGAAAAAGATGGATCAATGTGACTAGTTTGGTAAAGAATTTGTGATTTACAGCGATGCTTCTTTGAATGGTTTGGGTTATGTTTTGATGCAAGAAGGAAAAGTGATAGCGTATACTTTTCCACAGTTGAAACCACACGAAATGAATTATCTAACTCGTGATTTAGAGCTTGCAGCTATTGTTTTTGCTTTAAAGATTTGGCAACACCATCTGTACGGAGAAAAATGTCATATCTTAATAGATCATAAAAGCTTGAAATATTTGATGTCACAGAAAGACTTGAATTTGAGACAGCGTATATGGCTTGAATTGTTAAAGGATTACGATTTGATTATCGACTATCATCCGGGAAAGGCTAATGTCATTGCTAATGCATTGAGTAGAAAATCTCTATTTTCTTTACAAGCATTGAACACACAGTTGACGTTGATTGATGACGGTTCAATTTTAGCTGAATTAAAAGCTAGACCGATGTTTCTTCAACATATTTGTGAAGCTCAGAAATGTGATGATGTTTTGATTGTAAAATGAAAGCAAATTGAGATGACACCTAATTTAGGTTTTTGTATTGGTTTTGACGACAGTTTGTACTTCAAAGACAAGATTTGTGTTCCAAGAAATTCTAATCTCATTTAGAAGATTTTACAGGAAGCTCACAGTAGTAGCTTATCGATTCATCCTGGTAGTAATAAAATGTATGACAATTTGAAACAGATGTACTGGTGGCCAGGTATGAAATGAGAGATTTCAGAGTTCGTGTCAAATGTTTGGTTTGTCAGCAAGTTAAAGTTGAGCATCAGGTACCTTCTAGTTTGTTACAACCTGTGATGATTCCAGACTGGAATTGGGTACGTGTCACGATGGATTTCGTATCGGGGTTACCTCTATCTCTGAGAAAGAAAGATGTTGTGTAGGTCATTTTAGATCGTTTGACGAAATCCACGCATTTCATTCTAGTGCGTACATATTTTTTGCTTGAGAGATTATCAAAGTTGTATGTTACGAAGATTGTTAGATTGCACAGTGTGGCAGTTTCTATTGTCTTCGATAGAGATCCATGGTTTACATCTCGATTCTGGAGTAAGTTATATGGAGCTCTAGGTACTCGATTACATTGTAGTACAACATTTCATCCACAGACTGATGGTCAGTCTGAGCGAGTAATTTAAGTACTTGAAGATATGCTTCGATGCTGTGTTTTGGAGTTTAAAGGTAACTGGGAGAGATTTCTGCCACTAGTTGACTTTCCATATAATAACAGTTATTAGGGAATAATTAAAATGGCACTATACGAAGCTTTGTATGGTCAAAATTGTCGAACTCCATTATAGTGGATTGAGCTTAGTGAGGAAAAGTGATACGTGACAGTTATACTGGAAACCGAAGAAAACGTTAAAATGATACGTGACAGTTTGAATGTGGGTTTGGATCGACAGAAACCTTATGCGGATTTGAAAAGAAAAGACATTGAATTTCAAGTTGGGGACAAAATGTTTTGTAAGGTGTCACCTTTGAAAAAAATTCTTCTATTTGGCCGAAAGGGAAAGCGTAGTCCGTGGTTTATTGGGCCATACAAGATCATTAAGGGGATTGGGCCAGTAGCTTATAGATTGGCATTACTGTGAGAACTAGAAAAGATTCACAATGTATTCAATGTATCAATGTTACGACGGTATCGATCAGATCCTTTACACTTGATTTCAACTGTTGATGTTGAGATAAAGCCATATATAACTTATAATGAAGAATAGATCAAAATTTTATCTCGAGAAGTTAAAGAATTTAGAAATAAAACCATAGCTTTAGTTAAAGTTCTCTGGAAATGGCATAGAATAGAAGAAGCTACCTGGGAACCTGAAGAAGCTATGTAAGTGCAATACTCGAACTTATTTTCTGGTAAGATTTTTGAGGACGAAAATTCCTTTAGGGGGAGAGTTATAACAACACGTTTTCAATAGTGGTTTCGGGACCACATATCCAACGGGTAAAATTTTATTTTATTATTATTTTAATGTCAATGGGATGTTAGTATGGTCATATTAAAATTTCATTAAGAAATTTTGAAGTTTGTATGCTTAATTAAGCGAAAAGGACTATATCGTAAAAAGTGTAAAAGTGGAATTCTATTAGTTTAAAGGGCTAAAAGTTTATTGTAATGAAGTCAAATGGACTTAAATGGTAATTAGACCATTTAGTTAGTTAGTGAATATATATGGACATGGCTTAAGTTATTTTTAATGTTAAAATCAAAGGTTAAAATAGTAATTAGTAAATTAAACTAAAAACAAATAAAAGAAAATTTAGTGCTTATCTTCTCCAAAGGTTAATTCCACCGAATTTGAAGAGAAGAAATAAGCCATTTTAGGTTCTTAATTTCGGCAAGTTCAAAGGAGTGCATGTAAGTGATTTTAACTCCATTTAGGGTTGTTTCATGAATGGTTTTGTGATCTTGATGTTTAATATTAGGTTATTAGTCCTTGTTGATAAATAGACAAGTTTTGTAATGTGCTTTTTGATGAAAATGAAATTTAGAGACTTATTCGTAAAAGTAGTAAAAGTTCATGTTAAATTTATGAAATGATGTTTTGTATGAGTTGATTTAAGTCCCTAGAGAAATTGGCTAGCTTTAGAAAAGGATTAAAATGCTTAAATTTCAATTTATCAGCTTAAGAACTAAGTTGTGAAAAGTTCAAATGTTAGGGGCAAAATGTTAATTTTGCATAAATATGAAATGTGAACTAAATTGAATAATAGAGATATTAAATGGATTGAATTTGTCTATTTAGATCAAGATAGACCGCATACAGATTTAGATCTGGGAAAAGCTAAAGCCTTATATTAGTTGGACTTCGTTTTACGCCCTAGCCATCGAGGTAAGTTTGTACTATTTTAGTATGTAAATGAATCTCTATTTGTGTATTTATATTATGATGCTTTATTTATTTTATATTTGGAAAAATATTGTTGAATTGTAAATACGTGCCTCTGTTTGTACTTCGGTACCCCTAAATTGCACATATGTACCCTTGTTTATACTTTGGTACCCCTGAATTGCACATACGTGCCCTATTTGTATTTCAGTACCCTTGAATTGCACATAGGTGCCCTGTTTGTACGTCGATACCTCTGAATTGCAGATATGTGCCCTTATTTATACTTTGATACCCCTGATGTACTTATGTACCCTCTTTAGACTTCGATAATTCTGAACTGATTAATATATGCATCATATTCAATTTTTTGTTAGAATAAATGATATGCTATGTTCTTATTAAGTTCTATAAGCTTATTCATTCTTGTGGATTGTTTTGAAGATCATTATTGTTGACATTTTGGATGGATCAAATATTCTGCATACACTATCTATCGATATTGGTAGTTTTTTGTATCTCCTAGGGTAGTGGCATGTATAAAAATATGTAGTTGAATTTATGGTTGAAATGTATTTAGGATGTTTGAAAGTGATGTTTGATGAATATGTATAAAATAACTAAGTGTGTTTGTGTTTTGGTAACGTATGTGCATAATAATCTATAATGCTTGTTTTAGAAGATACCTTTGGTCAATTTTGGTAATGGATGAGAATGGTTTATTCGTAAAATTGATGCTTTGTGTCATTGAGCTATCTTATGTTGTAAGTTTGGTAAGTATTTGGAACTAGTAGTTGATGAATGGTAAGTGCTAAAACTTGCATGTTTAGGTAGGTTTTTATGATTGCAATTGAGGTGCCTTGAATGACATATTGGTTAGTTGATTTAGGACTCTTGAATTGGTAATTATATGTATGTTTTGATAGGGTTCTATTGCCTTGAATAGATGCACAATTGGCCTAAAGCGTCATGCATCAGTTGGTGTTGGAAATGGCTTGATTTTGGGTGAAATCATGTCCACAAGGCTTGAGACATGGGCATGTGACTCAATAGTGTGTGACATACAACCTAGCGACATGGTCGTGTGTCCCCTGTATGTTCTATTGCATGTAAGTCAAGTAGTTACACGGCCTAACACATGGCCTAGCACATGGAAGTGTGGGGCTATTTCGAGAGTTACACGGCCTGGGACACAGGCATGTGACTTGGCCATTTGGCCCTACTCAGAGAGTTACACGAGTGAGGACATAGGTTGGGACACAACCGTCTGACCCCTGCAATCCAATTTTTCTACCTTTTTCTTTAACTTTTCAATTATTTCCAATTCTGTCCCGAATTGTTTCTATTATGTATCATGTTTATGTTAATGTATGAAATGTATGTTTTAATGTTCAATTTGTATGGTAACGCTCTGTAACCCTGTCCTGGCAATGGATATAGGTTAGGGGTGTTACAAGTAATTGAGGTTAGAGAGCACCAGCTCATGGTGCGAATCGAGCTAAGGCGAGACAACTTGCCTTGGTTTATATGGCTAGGCACCGAAAGGATAGAGATGCAGATGATGTCATAGTAGGTACCTTCACTATTTACTCAATACCCTATTTTCCATTGATTGACATAGGATATACTCATTCATATATTGCTTATAATGTGGTTGTAAAATTGGGGATTGAGGTAGAGGAAACCGATAACATTGTAACTGTAGTTAGTCCCTTAGGATCCTCCACACTTGTGAATAAAGTTTATAAAAGATATCCTTTAGAGGTTCAAGGAGAGGTATTCCTTGTTGATTTGAATGAACTTCCTTTGAATGAATTCAATTTGTTTTTGGGGATGGATAGGTTGGTTGAGCATCAAGTTCGATTAAATTGTGCATTGAAGAGGGTGAATTTGGTGATTGAGTCTGGGAAAGAAGTTATTATCATAAGGGAACATCGAAATTATTTGTCCAATGTAATCTCTGCTTTAGTAGTAGAAAAGATGGTGCAAAAAGGGTGCAAAGCATTTTTGGCTTATGTCTGAGATTTAAGCTTCGTTGATACTATAGTTGAAGGTATTCTGATTGGGGGTTGCGTGTGGACCAAGATCGAGCTTGTTAAGTCACGGGAAAATCCTACGAAAGCTATAAACACTCGGGGCTGAAACGAAAACAGAAAATTAACCTAAGAAGCAAAAGATATATAAAGAAATACCCAAAACAAGAAAGAATCAGCCAAGATTCAAAACACTTATTAATAAGGTTTCTTAGAAGCAAAGAAACCGAAATTTAACTTCTGGAAAGACTCCAAAGCTGAATCTGACAAAGAAAACACAAAACAGAAAATTAAACTCAAAAGACGAAGAAAACCAAATTGAAATAGAAAGATACTTGGGTAGCAAGAAAGGATGAAAATTATGAATAAAGGAAGTTTCTTGATGCCAAAGAATGTTACAAAACAGATCCTTGAAGCTTGGAATGGCTGGAAATGCAACAAGAACAATTAAACCAAGTTAATCAACAATTCGGCACAAACAAAAATAATTAAAGAAGAACAAACAGCAAGAAAGATGAATAAAGTCCTAAGAAGCCTTGAAATCAAGAAAGATTTCACAACTCCCTTCAAACGGCTTGAATCTACCCTCCAATGTAAAAACACAGCAAGGAGAAGGTTGAAGATGGTTCCCACAATCAAAAAGATTGTTAAAATTACTTCTAAAGAAAACTCAAGAGAGAATTCTTGGAGAAACTC
>CM025248.1:16715038-16727045 GCA_013677275.1 Gossypium schwendimanii
ATTTAAACTTCTTGGTTGGGCTTGGAATATCTTATTGGGTCATATCTTCAAGAACTTGGGCTTGTAATCTGTTCTCTCTCGAAATTGGTTTGCTGATGCTCGTAACTGAGATCCAATGTGCCTTAGCTGCAAGATTTAGTTTCTTGGACCAAGATTTCCAAGATTTGAAATCTTGATTTTCTTGATTCTTGAAATCGCTCAAAACAACAAAATTGGACCAAGATTCAGTTTCCTGATTTTCTTGAAAACAAGAAATAAATCTTGATTTTCTTTTTCGATTGTCTATGCATCTAAGGCCTTGCTAATAAAGTCTTGAACGGTTCCATTTAGTTTCATACGCATTTGTCTGGCCTTTGACCTCGTTATTGGGCTTGTGGTAATTTGAGCCCATCATGTTCTTGAGCTTGAGTTGGGCCTTTGTAACTCGTATCATATTCATACAGTAAAGGAATTTCATGATTTATTTCCCAAGGAACTACTACAGATACCTTCAGAAAGGGAAGTGGAATTTGAAATTGAGTTTTTACTGAGAATGACACCGATGTCCATCGCTCCCTATCGCTTGGCACCAAAAGAGCTTAAGGAGTTGAAGGTGCAGTGGCAAGAGCTATTGGATAGGGGTTTTATTAGGCCCACTCTTTTGCCATGGGGTATCTTAGTTTTATTTGTGAAAAAGAAAGATGGAACCTTACGGTTGTGCATTGATTATCTACAACTGACTAAACTAACTATCAAGAATAAGTACCCTTTACTAAGGATTGACGACCTATTCGATCAGTTTAGAGGTGCAACTGTCTTTTCCAAAATTGACCTAAGATCTGGGTATTAACAATTCAAAGTGAAAGAATCTGATATTGGCAAAAATCACTTTTAGGACTCTTTATGGACTTTACGAGTTCCTTGTCATGTCTTTTGGTTGACTAATGCTGTAATACCCCTAACTTGAATCCATCGTCAGAACAAGCTTATGGGGCATTACCGGATTTTACAAATCAAGCAAACAGAAATTTCAATCATTTTATATCAAAACCAATCAAAATCATACATATTGTCCCTTATACGAATCCTCGAGGCCCCAAATACGTGTTAGAAACAAGTCAGGACTAAATTGGGAACTCAGAAAATGTTTTGAAAAACATTGAAAAATTTCAAAGCTGCAGGGGTCACATGGCCGTGTGGCCAGGCTGTGGGACTCACATGGCCAAGAGACACACCCGTGTCTTAGGCCGTGTGGGCATTTGAAATGGGGACACACGGTCGTGTCCCAACCTGTGTCTGTGCTCCTGTAACTCATTGACTTGGGCCACACGGCCAAGCCACACGCCCGTGTAATAGCCTGACTTGCAACCCTTTGAAAGCTATAAGGGACAGACGGCTGTGTGTCATACACGCCCGTGTCTTTGCCTATGTGGATGAAAATAGGTTATTTTACAAGCCACATTTCTCACCCAAATAGGCATAAACCTACACCCAACATTATGCATAACAACAAGCCATAATAAGGCATCCAAAACAAGCGTAATCAAGCCTTACGCATATGTTATATTCACATACAAGCAATACGCCCTTAGGCATCTGAAATGATAATTTATAAACATGTCTAACTATGTGTTCAATATAATCAAATGATCAACTAACATATGTGCATAATTGCATCAAAACTTACCATGAAACTAACTTACCAAAACACACTAAATGGTACCAATTAATCACTAGCATCAATATATAAATATGCCTTCCACAACAAAGCACCAATTCACAACAAATTATATGACATATTTTATATGCACATTCAACTACCTTTCTTTCTTCCATCATTCAACCTTAACAAGTCACATAACAACCATTACAAGGCTACTTATATACACATAAAAACATACCATTTCACCAACACAAGGCCAAAATGCAAACCAACCAAATGGTCATTTCCAACAAACAAAACACATATAAGCCAACATTAGCCAAAATAACCTATACATGCTATTATAACCAAAATTTAGCCAACCAAAAGTACCAAAAGAGCCGATGGATAGTATGATATAGCTCCGACAAGCTTCCAACCTGAACGAGCTTCTGATTCACTAAAACACAAAAAATAACACAAAGTAAGCATTTGAGCTTACTAAGTTCGTATAACATAGAATTAAACTTACCGTTTGATCAAATAATAGGTAAGTAACACAACATATCCCAAAAAAAATTGGCTAAAAGCCTAAGCAAATATACTCCAACCATGTTAGTAATGTAAATTCATATATGAATCAATAATCATGAATGAGTTCAACAATTAATCAAGTTTCCATATACATGTAACATCCATATCATGTATCTAGACATCATGTAAAATAATTTCCAAGTATTTCATGTAAATACCTATAATAGTTAGTATTAAAATCATATTATCTCATAACAAATCATTGCCCATTGAACCATTTAGAATACCATTAGGTGCCCGGGATAGCTCACACATAATGTGCTTGCTCATATAATTGTAATCCATCAATTCATGTACATGTATGCTCTTACGAGCTGTAAATCGGTATGCTCATTTGATCTGAAGATCGATATGCTCTAACGAGCTATAAATCGATATGCTCTCACGAGCTATGAATTGATATGCTCTCATGAGCTATGAATCGGTCCGCTCTCACGAGCTATAAATCAGTAACCCTAATGACATGTCATTTGTATCCTACGGATTCCTAAGGTTCAAACGGGGCTCGATAATCCCCGCATGTCGTTGGATATGCACTCGGTAATTATATATGCTAAATCATAATGTTTATATCTTTCAATTAGAAACATATAAACATAATTTAATTACACGAACTTACCTCGATGAGTGTACATAGATACGGAGGCGATTAATTTAAGACTTTATCTTTACCCTGATCAAACTTCGTACAAGGTCTAACTGGATCCATACGGATAAATTTAACTTAATTCAACATATAATCCATTCAATTTAATCCAACACATAATTTTGGCAAAATTACCATTTTGCCCCTATACTTTTAATTTCTTTACAATTTAGTCCCTAGCCTCGGAAAACAAAATTCATGTAACTTTACACCTACCCAAGCCTAGCTAATTTTTATACTAACTTATAACAGCCCACATATTTCATAATTTCACAAATTATACCACGAATTTATCACATTTTCCAATTTAACCCCTAATTGATAATTTTATAAAAAATCCTTTTACAAAAGTTATTTATCTATCAATAACTAATCATTTTCTTCCATCAAACATAAAAAACCTATATTCATTCATGGAAAAACTCTCATACTTTAACAATTTCACAAATTAGTCCTCGAGCTATCTAGATTAAGCTATAACGAACCCGAAAACATAGATATTATTAAAAACGAGACAAAATACATACCAATGCAAGGAAAATAGCCTAGCCAAAACCTTCTCCATTGTTTGTTTATGGTGGCTGGTTCTTTAGATTAGAAAATGAAGAAGATAGTGTTTTAATTTCATGTTTTCTTTTATTAAATTAGTTTAATTTAGTTAATTACAAAATTACCCTTTTAAAACATAGCAAATTACACAAATGCCAAGCCATGTACATTCACTATCACTATTTATTGTCTAATTACCATATAAGGACTTCCACTTTAAAGTTCTATAGTTATTTAATACCTTTAGCTATTAGAACTCAACCTTTGCACTTTACATTTAGTCCTTTTTATCAAATTGAATATGTAAACGGTAAAATTTCTTAACAAAATTTTTATGTAGTACTTCTATCATACTTTAGGCAATAAAATAATAATAAAATAAATTTTTTAACCTCAGATTTGTGGTCCCAAAACCATTATTCTGATTTCACTAAAAACAGGCTGTACACCAACAGCCTTCATGGATCTTATGAATCCTATCTTCCAACCTTTCCTTGATCAGTTTGTCATGGTTTTCATTGACGACATCCTTGTGTACTCCAAGAAAAAAATCAAGCATGATGAGCATTTAAAGTGGTTTTACAGATACTCCATGAAAAATTTTTTTTTGCTAAACTCAGTATGTGTGAATTTTAGTTGAAAGAAGTAATGTTTTTGGGTCACGTGGTATCAGCTGAGGGTATATGCATAGATCCCAAGAAGGTTGAAGTTATCCTAGATTGGAAGCAGCCAAAGAATGTTTCAAAAATTTAGAGTTTTTCTGGGTCTTGCTGGGTATTATTGAAGGTTTGTCGAGGGTTTTTACTTTATATTAGCCCCATTGACTAGGTTTTTAAAGGAGAATGCTCCATTTAAGAGGGGAGACGAGCAGTAAGCCAGTTTCAAAAAGTTGAAGTCTATGTTGACAGAAGCTCTAGTCTTAATTCAACCAAAATCTGGTAAGGAATATGTTGTGTATAATGATGCTTCGCATGTTGGGCTTGGTTGTGTTTTAATGCAAGATGGTAAAGTTGTAGCATATGCCTCAAGACAACTTAGGCCACATGAAAGTAATTACCCCACTCGTGATTTGGAGGTAGTATTTGTTGTTTTTGCTCTCAAAATTT
Organism: Gossypium schwendimanii; assembly: GCA_013677275.1. Classification (NCBI taxonomy): domain Eukaryota; kingdom Viridiplantae; phylum Streptophyta; class Magnoliopsida; order Malvales; family Malvaceae; genus Gossypium; species Gossypium schwendimanii. The sequence continues at coordinate 16,719,555 of CM025248.1, forward strand.
GGAGACACTACTTGTATGGTGAGAAGCGTATTACTTACACCGATCACAAGATTCTCAAATATCTCCTTACCCAAAAGGAACTAAATTTAAGGCAACATAGATGAATTGAGCTATTAAAGGATTATGACTGTATGATCGAGTATCACCCCGGAACGGTCAATGTTGTGGCTGATGCCTTGAGAAGAAAGGAAATGTTTGATTTGAGGGCTATGTTCGCTCACTTGAGTCTTTTTTATGATGGGGGTATCTTGGCTGAATTGAAAATAAAGCCTGCATGGGTTCAGGAAATCAAGGATAGACAGAGTTTGGATGAAACTCTAACACCTTGATTTAGACAAGTCCAGGATGGATCGACTAAGGATTTTGAAATTAATTCTGATGGAATTTTATACTTTAGAGGGAGATATTGTGTGCCTAATGCATCTTGGTAGTACTAAAATATATCAAGACTTGAAGGATGTGTATTGGTGGCTGGGTCTTAAACATGAAGTGACCGAATTTGTATCTAAATGTTTGACTTGCCAGTAGGTTAAAGCTGAACATCAGTTTCCATTAGGGTTGCTCCAACCGATTTGAATTCTACAGTAGAAGTGGGAGAGAGTGACAATGGACTTTGATTGTGGGTTTCCCTTTACATTTACTAAGAAAGATTTAGTATTGATTGTGGTTGATAGATTAACTAAGTCTGCCCATTTTGTTCTTGTTTGTATAGATTACTCTCTCCAGAAGTTAGCTAAGCTCTACATTTTTAAGATAGTGAGATTCATGGTGTGCGAATGTTGATTATTTCAAATCGGGATCCTAGATTCATGTCTCAATTCTGGAAAAAGTTGAATGAGGCTCTGGGAACTCGATTGGATTTTAGTACGGCTTTCCATCCACAATTCGAAAGTCAGTCGGAAAGGGTCATTCAGATATTGGAAGATATGTTGAGGAGTTGTGTAATCGACTTCCAAGGCAGTTGGGAGGAGCATTTACTTATGAAAGAATTTGCCTATAATAACAGTTTTCAGACTGGTTCTGGGAACTCATGATGTCTAGCGAATGGTATGGGTAGGATCTCACATGTGCACTTTTCACGGTCATGTGCATTTGAAATTATTATTGATAATGTTTGATGTGCTATTGGTACCTCTATGAAATTGCTTGTATGAAAGCTTAATACTTGCTTGTTTAGTCTCAAACTGAGCTTCTTAAGCTTACCCCATTACCTCAACTTCTCAAGTAATGATCGAACTTAGGATCGTAATTGGCATGTAGACATACGGCTAACTTTGGACTTTACTTCATCATATTATTTTAATTTAATTATATTTTTAGGTTATGTTATTAATATTTGGTTTTGGATTGTAAACTTTCTTTATACTGTGGTTTGGGACTGTTTGAGATTTTTGAATTTTTCATGCATGCATGACACGTATATTTGGTATAGATACATAGTTTTTATAAATATGTTGAAATGGACTAGGCATGATATATGGCTAAATTAATAATTTGACTACTAATGGTACATTTTCGCTGCTAAGAAGTTAACAAATTTATTTTTCAAAGGCAACGCCGATAGTTGGGTTTTATAAAAATTTACCAAATTCACTAATTCGACCTAAACATGGTTGGACTAAGCTAATGAATGTTTTTCCAAAGCTAACAATAGAAACCAGGATATTATAAAAGGGACTACTTGAAGGTTTTTAACTATCGTTAGGGTAGGTTCGACACTGAGGTGTCCAATGCGGCCTTCTCGATTCAACCATAATGTCCAGGTCGGGTTTGGGAGGTTATAGCTCTCCTCTTAAGCCGATGTCCTCTCCCTTTTCTCTGGAAGTTTTCACTAGTTTTTCTGGAGACAAAACTGCTCACCAAATCCCCCTCCAAAATCCTTATGCCCTCTTTCTTTTCTCTATCCTTTTTATAGGGTAGGTCCCCCTCACTCAGCATACACTTTTCTCCCTCTTTTTCAAGTGGATTTATCTAGTACACGTCCAACTGGTTGAGAGTGACGAGGACTGAGTGATACATCAGCATTTTCCTAGAATTTCCACGGCATTTGTGTTGGCAATCCATCCAACCTTTTGCCATGACAATATTTCACTTTCTTCATTCTCTTCCTCCTTTGTCTCCTTATCTTCATCCTTCCTACACCTGCATCATACAACAACCAATTCCCTTCTTCCCAATAGTAAAAGTAACATGAAATGACATTTAAGGCACAATCCAAGCGTTATTATGCAATGTTCTAAAAATAACCTAAAATACAAATATATCTACTTAAGTACAAGCATTTAATCAAGCTTAGAGGTTCGAAATATAACTCTTTTCAAGAGTTATCAGTTACATAGGTATCGATATTGTCTCAAGGGTATCGATATATTCTTTAAGTTGTATCAATACCACATGGAAAATTTATACCAAACTAGCATTCTATTTCTCACCAAATATCAAACATCGAAAATTATTGGTACCTTTCGAAAGGTATCGATAAACTTACCTTGAGTATCGATACTTCGACAAAATTATAGATATCAATTCCATATTCAGTTTCCCTGCACCTTCAAAAATGCAAAGGTCATGTATTCAAAAATCAAATATCAATACCTCCGCTCCAGACTATAAAATCTCAGCATACTTCAACGTTAAAACCATTCAAACTTAATCTGAAACGATATGCTTCATTCACCTAGTTAAAGAAACATCAAAATATCAAAAATAGCAGTCCTAATATCATATTCAAGTCCACATACTTCCAAGCATAAATAGCATGCAAACAACCCAAAAATTGACTTAGCAAAACCTATATAAAATCTACCACATTGCCTTAAACTCCCATATCAAAATAATCATTAACACCTACTATAGTGACCAAAGAATGGCTTGGATCAATCCCTTGAAGGCCACACAGCTCACACCGGAAACACAACTACTCTGCAAAGGTTAAAATGGAGTGGGTGAGCTTAACAAGCTCAGTGATTGCTCAGAACAAGCACTACGTAAACAAGTCATTATGCATGAACTAAACAAACATATCTCGCATTCATACCATATTTAACTCTAATATCATATTTCACACATTTAACCACATGATTATTTAAGCATATATCACAGTAAAAATAAACCAAATTTAGCCACATTCAATCATATTATAAGATAGTTTGGCTCTTGAGGTTACGAAACATAATGTAGACTCTATCACCACACATCGGATACACGAATCTCTAACACACCAATAATGACTCATAGAGTCATACATGCCCTATAAGTGTAGCGTATAGATAACACTCTCCAACACACCAAACACATATATCTCGGTAAATAAAGCTTAGCTCACATTCTCTTATCTCTAAAAACTATCCTTGGGCCTCAATGCCCCAAAATCACATCACAAAGGTGAGTACTCACAATCCTATAGCATACCAACTATATCCAACGGTCTCATAATAACACAAGGCCAAAATATCCCCATTATTATCATATATTTACTTATATTTTTCGCACACATTTCATTACATATTCTCATCATTAGCACATTATAAACACTATCACATGGCATGAATGACATACCCACATATTTACTATCACATGGCATGAACAACACAATGAATCATCTACTATGAGCAACGAGTTCAAAACACTCACTGAATATCAATTTTCACTAAAAATCGAGAGCTCAAGCTAACACTTCTTCTAACTCGTAAAAGGCTCTAATAAATCTGAGGCTTCACACATAACGATCAAATAATACACACAGTCAAAAGACAGCCAAGGACCCACTTAAACTAATCAAAACACAAGCCTAAGCTACCTTCTCATATAACCAAACCCTTTAGCATGATGGACTTAAAACAAAAATATCTCGGCCTACACTTAACCCTTTCGTGTAAAATGAGTTTTATTCATCTCCATATTAATCTACAACTAAACCCCAACCTTTTAACCACCCAAAATTATACATTTCAAGGTATCGACATTTTTTCACAAGTTTTGGCCATAATAACAAAAACTCATTAAAACACAAGAAATCCTTAACAAAATATTGAAGTAATTTTAGAAACCTTCTAATCAAGTTAAAACAATTTGAAAAACACATGTTAATCACATTGTCATCCACAATCTCTAATTCCACCATTAATGACCCAATTTTCAGGTTTTAATTAAAACATGCAATTTCATAACTAAAAACTCAATTTTAAAGTCTAGATAACATTAAAAACCAATGGGATACTGAATGGTTACCTTTTATGGAAGTTTAAATGATTTTTTACACAAACTTAAAAAACCAACGATTGAAGATGATGATGAAATCTATAGAGCTTTTGAGTGTTTTTCTTGGAGATTTATGAAGGTATTGACTTTAGAATGATAGGAAATCAAATTATTATGGTTTGGGAATAAAAAATCAATTGAAATATCAAAGGGATAACAACGGAGGACAATAGTAAACTTTGAAGAGCATCTATCGGGAAATAGAATTGGGAATAGAGGTTTATTAGGTTCAATTTTAAAAACTGGTAAAACTACAACATAAATGCTCACTATTTTGACCCTGTTACAAATTAGTTCTTTTTCTAAAATTAAGGTATTTAAAACTCATTTCCAGAAATTTACTCGATTCCCTAATAGCAATTGTCGAAAACATTATCCAATACCAACCTTACAAAATTATGAGCACATAGAAGCTAAAATTCCTAAAATACCCTCAAAACTCCTAGGCCCTATTTTGGGGTGTTACACCAAGCTTGTAAATAATTCTGTTGAATATTTACAGAGGTATTAGATAGATGAATTGAAGTTTGGTCTATAAATTTTAGTGATTTGATAGTGTGGGGTGTGCCTCATATTATTCTCCTAGTTAAACTCTACTATCTTTTCCTAGTTAAAATCTGATTATTCCAGTGATATTTTAGTATGATTAGAACTCTAATCTTAGCTTATTTAAAAGGGCCTTGTATCCTTGTTTTGAGATGCTAATCAGAAAAATGGGTTTTCTTTGTAGGAGACAAGATGTAGCAGCAAATGAGTTTAGGTAAGAGTTTCATGGTAATTATGGAGAGTATTTTATACCCTTTTGTGAGTGCCTATGAGATTTAGGGTTTTGTTTGCCTGTTTGCTCTTTGTGATTTTAAACTTTGTATTTGGGGTTTTGGGTAATGTACGTTTAGTACATTTAGGTTAATTTTCTCCATATTGTACTCTCATTTGTTTACTCATTTAGTGAAAAGTTGAAGCCTCCTTTGCCCGTGGTTTTTTCCATCCTTAAGGGTTTTTCACGTAAAATATTTGTGTTCGTTCTTCTCCAGTTTTATTATCTTATTGTTTATACGAGTCGATCCCCAACAGAAAGTTAATTTAGGAAAAAGGGCTAATTCGTAAAAATAATAAAATTTAATCTGTATTGATTTTCATTAGCTAAAATTCATGATTAATCATTGTGTAAGGACCTAAGAGGCAATTAGACCATAGTACTATTGTGAGACAATAAATACATGCTAATTTAATGAAATTATAAATTAATTTCAAGGTTAATATGTTAATTAAAAACTAATAACATAAAGAAAAAAATCCAAAAGCCATGATTCTTCTTCATTTCTTCATATTAAACTAAAACCATCATTGTAGTAATGCTTAGAAGTCGACCAAGTTTCCTTTCTTGCATGTAAGTCTATTTTAAGCCCGTTTTTCATAATTTTTATGTTTTTAAGATTGTTGAAACTAAATCTAGCTAATTTGTTTCTCTGTTTTCAAAATTGTTAAAGCTTTTAAAAGTTACCATTGATGATTCTTAAGTTATTCGAATGGTAAATGATAGATTTGTGGGCTTTGAATTGTTTAAGGAATATTCAAGTTATTTTTGTTAGTTTTGTATTTAGGGACAAAAATGAGAAGTTGATGAAATTGACATGAAGTTTCTATAAATTTAGAGTTTAGAGGGTTTTAGAAGGATATAATTGAAACTAGAATGAAAAATGAAGTCCACTTAGGAAAGATATGATAATCTTGGTTTTAAAGACTTAATTAAATAAAATGTGAAAGTTTAGGAAAATTGTGTCAAATGAAATGAAAAGGTCATATGCATGAAATTGAGTGCAATAATTTATTTGGAATTGATATTTTTAATTTAATTAACACGTAGATCAGAGATCGGATCAAATTGTTGATAATTGGAGAAAAGGGAAAACTATAGAATAGTCCCTACATTTTAGTTCGTTAGTTGATTATCTTAGGTAAGTTCATAAAATTTATAATCATTATAAATCTTCATTAGTTGTGTTATAAATACTTGTATATACTTATTTAATATTGAATGAAATGACATTAATGTTCATATAAAAACATATATATTAACTATAATGAACATTTATATCAACTACAACATTTTTGGTTGATTTTGTTTCCTGTATCATGGAGTTGAGGTTTCACGAAACACAACTATAGGATCTCTTTGAAGCTCACACTATTCAACATCTATCTTAGTAGTTCTTTTGAATATTCTTTATCGGTTATGTGGCATGTAAATAGGCTAAATGGTACTAGAGTTGCTTTCGGAGAGAATGATATGCACCATGTGAATTTCTTATTTTAAGGTTTTATAAATATGTATATGTGTGTTTTGGATATGTATGAGCATGCATGGAATGAGGATAATTATGGACCACTTGCTTTATGTTTTGTCTTGGCATTTAGTATATTTTAACAAGGTAGAGAAAAAAATGGTTGTGGATATTTATGAATAATGCCAATGAATGGACAGGTTGGAATGATATTGTATGCTTGAAAGTTATTAAGATAAATGTTAGGTTATATCTTGAGTTTGAATGATGGTTATTATAAGGATTAGTGACCTCCTCTAGACGTACAAACATCCAAAGTGTGAATACTGAAACTAAAGATATAGATTTGAGGCTGTATCCGCAAGTATATGGGTCAGGTTGTAGTATAGTTTGTTTACAACGAAACACTTGGAAAGTATTCTGAGGATTGTACACAATACATTGTAATTTTGGAAATGTAATTATCAATCCAATTATGGGAAATAGTTACTAATCTACTCCAGTCACGAATTAGTAATGTTAATCAAGAAGTAAGATGATAATAATAATAATAAGAAACTAAATATATTTAACTAAACCTAAATCTACTCCTAGGTACCTGTATTAACTTTTCCTATTCCTTCTTTTGACTACGCAAGTTCCTTTTAGTCTAGATCCAATTGTTTTAGCTAATTAATTATTGAAGTAATGTTCTAATCAATCAACTAGTCGATATCCTAGCAGGATCTTTCGATCTTCCACTAAAATAACGAGTCAGCAATGACTACTTATCTTCTAATCTCACATTCTAGACTAGTTCGGGGTTAAGGTGTTCACAGATAGGCTATAGCAATTTTGGGTTAATTCCCATCTTGTCTCCCACAGATAGGCTATGCATTGTCAAAATCAATGCATGAATATGTGTGTTAGAGAACTACATATTGGACTGACCCGTTATGAGTATGTT
>CM025248.1:16728339-16745199 GCA_013677275.1 Gossypium schwendimanii
AAATTATATTATAATTAATGTAATTATAATTTTCGGTTTAAAATATTATTATATTTATTTTAATTTATAGAAACCCTTAAAAAAAGATATATAAGAATCCTATTTTTCTTTGAATTAGGTCTAGCAGCCGTTAAAGAAAATTCTTTTCAAAACTATTTTGGGGATTCCTTCCATTCATAAACAACTGGGTGGATTACATAGAGGCCGGGGTCAGATAGATTGCGGGTAGGTTCAACAGCAGATCAAACTACTCGCTGTTAAGGCGTCACTGTCTACTAAGAATAAACATTCGGTAATTTTGTAACCTTTTTCACCCCGATTCGTTCCTCACACATTGATCCTCATACAATAGGGAAATCAGCAAGGGAAATGGGAAAGTAAGGAAGGGAATGAAAAAAAGAAAAGCAAGTGAAAGAGATAGATTTTTGGGAAATGAATGATGTGTTGAATGAGGTAGAAAAGGTGGGTATTTATAGGTGTTAATAGATGCTAAAAATAGAAAATAATTAGCAACCACACACTCTTCCTTGGTCGGCTATACAACAAGCAAATTTGACTGTTTCAAACTTGCTATTTTAAGCTAGGGCAAAATTTGAAGGCACGAAAAGTGGAGGGGTTTGAATGGAGTTTAGGAAAACTTTGTGGCCTATTTTGCAAGCATAAAAACCAGCTGATTGGATCAGATTATTTGATGGTTTTAGGCTGCTAATTTGCTTGGTGGATCAGTCTTCTCTTCTTAGCATTTTGAGCCACTTTCTCCTTGAGGCTTTATATTAAATTTTAATCCAATTAAATTGAATAAAAATTAAGTATAAAGTATGCAAACTAATCATAATTTGGACCATCCTTGGCAGGAAAAATATTCAGCCTTGCTCTTAGTTCACTCGATGCAAAAATTCTCCGACAGTTCAAGCCTTTCGAGGTGTCTGCCAAGCCAATTTTCACCTTTTGCGCAAAAATTTGTGAAAATTCATTATAAAAATAATTAAAATTCAACATGTAAATAATTTAATTTCAAATTAATTATTTTATAATTAAAGTTTTGCAATTCTGCAACTCAAGAATACATATTGTTTGAATTTTTCTAAATTTTTATCATGCTATCAAGAATTATTCCCTTATTTAAGACTAATCTGCAATCACTAAGTTTAACGATGTCTTCATATATTGAACTTATCAATTTCTCTTCACTAATGTAGGCAGCACATAAATCTAAACCGAAAGGTCTTTTAAATAGGTTGTAATGTGGCTGGGCTTAAGGTTGGTAAAAGATAGATAATTTTAAGCTAAAAATCCTAGACTTAGCTTGTATTGGACCCTCAGAATAAGTACCTGCAATACACCAACTCATTTTGCTTTCACATGCTCTTTTGTACATTTCTTTCTTTTGAGTACATATACTCTCTGTTTCTTTCTAACACGAGCATTTTATTGTATGTACTACAATTTTTTTGAGCATTTGATACTTCTTTTCAATTCCACCAAACTTCTTTTGAGCATTTGATACTTCTTTTCAATTCCCCCAAACTTATGTACTACAATTTTTTTTGAGCATTTGATATAATTTTTTTTGGGAAAATTTAGAGATGATTATGAGAGAAGTGATGACTAAGTTTTAAAAAGGTTCAAATAAAATTAGGCCATACAGTCTCAAAGTTGGGTTTCAAGGGATAAATATTCATTAAGGTTTGCTTGGAAGGCTCAATCGATCCAAACAAAAGTTTGCCTAAGTCATTTTCAAATTTTCATGCTTCCTAGGATTTCGCCTAAAGAAATTACCAAGTTAATTCTAGAGACTTAAAATTTCATGCATGTCTGGCTCTCTTAAAGAATTAAAAATTTTATGGTATGATATTAACCTTTATTAAGAGTAATGTTATGTCATAATTCAGCTAACATAGAAATTATTGAGATAATAGAAATTTATATATACTGGAAGTTAGCATAATTAACAAAAATTCAAATTTTTGAAGAAAATATAACTTAATCATAATTATAAGAATAATGTATCTTTGAAAAAAACAATTTCATTTTTTGGTCCCCCTACTTAAGATGAATAATGACCCCATTGTTAAAAACAATAGAGAGAATGAAAATATAGAAGTGAATAGATACTGTACACTTGGTAGGACCCTAGGAAAAGGATGTGAGTAAAGTTTGATTGCTTAAATAGCAAGCTTTTCCTAAGTAAATCCTATCCTAGACATGTATATATCTATTGTCACACTTCTTATTTAACAATTTGTTCAATTTTATTGATGATTTCTAGCTCTTATTTTATTATGTAAGAAATAAATTCTTAAAAGAGCTTAAAACTAAAAATTTAAAATATCGTAAACAGTAAAATAAAGTAAAGACAAGATCCCCCTTCTAATTTATTTGCAGTCCCCTTTGAATACGATCACCTCGTTCTTTCCTCGACATTGGAGTCCATGGTTTGAGTATAAAGTGTTGAAATTCAAGCAAAAAAAAATGGATTATGAAATATATATATTTTTAAATGCATCTCTAATTGAGTCATCCCGTATGTTTGAGTATCTCTAATAAGCTTGTTGCTACCACTACATTTGTTGCAGAGTAACCATTATACGAAACTATTCACTTCATGGAATGATGTTAGATGAAAGGACTCTCAGCGTCAAAGTTAGAAAATATGTTAAGCATGGTTTCAGTTTCGGGTAGGTGGTTGAGTAGCAGATGGTAAGGTTTAGAGTCAAAGGGGGTGGCGGTTTTAAGGATAGTTTAGGTACGATAGTTGGTGACTTCGAATAAAGGTGTTCGGGGTGGTGATTTAGGGAGTTAAGGGCTGTGAAATTAATGGTTAAGTGAGATGCACTATTTGGCTACTAGGGAGTGGCAGTGGAGCAAGGTAAGGGCTACAGGTTTGTGCTGAAAAGGGTTTAATATCTCCCTTCCTAATAGTGTCTTAAGCCCAATGGCAACACCGTTTTGGATCCTAAGCTCATGTACTAAAAGTAAACTAAAAAAGACTCAAACAAATTAGTTCTTGGGTCAAAATTTGACCGTTTATTTAATGAAATATGTAAATAAATTCTTATCGCTACTTAGAAAATTGTTTTTTGAAAAACTACAATAAATTAAACTCCTAGGAAAGACTGGAGGGGTCACAGATGGTCTCGCTTAAGTCCCAATCTCTTAGACAAAATTTTAATTAATGTAATGATCCAAAGAAAATTTTATCTAAGTCTGTCATTTTATTTAAATGAAAACAAAATTGAAAATGTAAAATAACAATATAGAAAGTGAAGAGCACTCCCTCCATTTATCCAAGATTATCATTGACCATGGTGGTGTCAAATGGCCATTTGTCATACCAACCATACCCATCTAGGAAGTAATCATATTCATTCCCATAAAATCTGCCCAACTTCTTATTAGGGAAAGAAAACCCAAAATGAACTTTCCCAATGGCCTTGTTTAACTTCTTATGATTCCTATAAATCTTCCAACCCGTGACTCAAATATATGAAATAATCCATCCAATACCCTTCTTGTGCATTTTGAAAACCAAAAGTTCCTCTTCTTCTTGATCTTTGGTAAACTCAACTAAAATAATGATAGGTAAAGTCGAAGACAAACTCAAATAGTCATATTTCAAATGAGGAGATAAAATCTTCAATTCCAATTCAGATGGATCTTCAATCATTGACTTTGGTTGTATATACACTTGAGATGATAACTCTAATGATTCGAGTGGAACTTCTTGAGTGAATTCCTTCGAATTAGCTTCTAACAAAGCCAAACATTCGTTGTCTTCATCATCACTTAGCGAATCTTATAACAATGGAAATGTGCAAGTATGCATAATCGCAACAAATATTGAAGTGACAAGTAAATGACGAGTTATCGTACCCACAGAGATTGTGAAATAAAAATATTTATGAAATGTAAATCAAACACTTTGGTGATGGGAAAAAATTTGTTTTGAATAAGTGATTTAAAAACTAAAAATTAACAAATTAATAAAAAATATAAACTAAAGTTTCCAAGGATCAATTTCAAAAAGATGAGTTTCAATCAATATGACATAATTGTGCTAGATCGATTACATTCCTTAACTTAGAATTACTAAACCCATGTTCATGTGGTTACAAATATTTTCACGGCAACTTGGTAATTTGTTAACTACTGCAAATACATACTTACTAAATTAATCAAGCTCTTGAACATTTTTCAATGCCAATTCAAACAGTTAATCAATCTTCATAAGCATATATAAGATTAAGTGAGGTAACAATATATTTCTATATTGAAATAGTTGAATCACAATAATCTTGCAAGTTATACAAAGCTAATGTACCGTTTAATACCGTCGCTAACTTAACCTTCATCTACCTTAGAAGATTAAACATACACCAATTAAATATTATTTCAATTAATTATAATTTCAATATGTTTAATAATTAATTCATTCATCACCTTACATTTTATAATGCAAGTACAACATAAGCATGGTTTTATTTAATTGAGCAACTCACCAAGGCCTATAACAATACAAACATGATTTTAAGAATTCAAGTGGATAGAATGCAATCAATCTAACAAAAATTAGTTTAAGACCTTTTAATTAGAACAAGAAAAACAACAAAAAAAATGTTTATATTCATGATCACAACGTATACAAGAAAATTAAAGAGAAGGGAACTAGGAAGCAAATCCAGTATTTCTCTAAAGCTAGACTAGTGCACTCCTCTTCTTCTCTGCTCATTGTGTTGAATCGAGGCCTCTACAAAAAATTGAATGATGCTATTACAAGGTGGAAGAAGGCCCTTTTTTAATAGGGAAATGGGAAAATAAGAAAAGAAATAGAAGAGAGAAAAGCAAGTGAAAGAGAGAGATGTGTGAGAAATGAAGGTGCGTTGAATGAGGTAGCAAAGGTGAGTATTTATAGGTGTGAATGACTGCTTAAAATAGAAAATAATTAGTAGCCACACACTCTTCCTTGGCCAGCCATACAACAAGCAAGTTTGAATGTTTCAAAATTTCTATTTTAAGCTAGGGGCAAAAGTTTAAAGGCACGAAAAGTGGAGGGGTTTGAATGGAGTTTAGGAAAACATTGAGGATTATTTTGCAAGCATAAAAATCAGCAAAACTCAGCTGATTAGGTTAGCTTACTGGACGGTTTTGGGCTGCCAATTTTCTTGGTGGGTCATTCTTCTCTTCTTAGCATTTTGGGCCACTTTCTCATTCAGGCTTTATATTAATTTTTAACCCAATTAAATTTGGATGAAAATTAAATATAAAGTATATAAAATAATCATAATTTGAGCCATCCTTGGCTGGAAAAATATTCAGCCTTGAGTTCACTTAATGCAAAAATTTCTCCAACGGTTCAAGCCTTTTAAGGTGTCTACCGAGCCATCTTTCACCTTTTGTGTAAAACTATCGAAAATAAACCAAATTTTTGAAAATTCATAAAATAATTAAAATTCAATATGTTAATAACTTAAGTTCAAATTAATTATTTTATAATTAAAGTGTGAATTTTGACAATATTTACTTCAAAAATGCATGAATTAGAGCTCAAAATGTGTTAAAAGTCTATATTATTTTGTGTTTCCTGGCTATTACAGACCATCTTAGTTGCGTACTGGCTTAATCGCACAAATTTTGCTTCGTACCCAGCCACAGATAATTCACCTTGCACCAAATTTATAAATTCTCGCTTCTGAGCTTCCATGTACTGTTCGCCATTGAATTTCTTCTTAAATGCTTTCAAGATAAAATCCCAAGTTAATTTGTTTACAGTAGTTCCCCGCACCACAGTGTTAGACCAATGATGGGCTTCGCCAGTGAGCAATGACACAATTCATCCTAATTTTTCTTCCTCGTTATAAGCCATTTGCTCAAGGATTTTCTTAACACCCTCGAGCCAATACTTAGCATTGGTAGGACTAACTCCTCTAACTCCACTAAACTCTTTACCACTTAGAGGTCATAGACGCTCCAGTGGCAATCTTTGACAAGTAGGGGTAAGGTTCATAGCAACGTATTATCATTGAAATGTTCCAAGCATGGCTTGCACTAATGTTTCAACACTCTCATCTAGACAACTTTCATTGCGAGGTCTCAAAGGTGATGTCAAAGTCCTATCACCTTCTGGAGGGTTCGCATTTCCATTAACAAAGTTCACATTCACTCTTTTGTTAGTGATTTTGCTAACTCTAAACTTACATAAGACACAAGTTTAAGCACATATAAATACAAATTTGCTAAATTAGTTCGCCAACACACTTATGTGAACATAGTTCACCAAACAAAATTGTGAGCACAGCTCGCCAAAGCATACTTGCAGGCATAACTACTAAGAAGGTGAGTGACAGACAGTGATTCAAAGCATAATCCTTAAAAAAATAGCTAAACAAAGACAACACTATATTTTGTTACCTAAACTAAAACAAACAATCATGCTTATCACTTCAAATAATTCATAAATTTGGTGAACATAACATGTTTGCCTATCTTGGTGTAACTTTTAGGTTAACAACCTGACGAATAATACCAATCAACCTGGAGAGCTCTAATACCAACAAATGTAACACCTCATACCAGGTCCCGTCTTTGAACTAGATCTATGGAAGCTACATTAGCCACTGAAGTGACTCTCCATTAAAACCCAACTTAACCTCCAGCACACTAGTTGATTATAATATAAAATGTTCTTAAGTTTTATTTTGTAGCGGAATATAAGTACATTCAGCAAAACTCATTTAACCAATTTGCTTGCGGACCTACTTCACTAGAATAAAGTCAATGTTTTTCATTAAAAGCATATAAGAATATATTGAAACAAACTATCAGTATACAAACTCTAGGTTCTTGCAAAACAATATACCTTGCGGAGTACAATAGTTCATCTATCTAACATAAGGATTCGCACCCCTGCATAGGTCACACATTCCAAATATTTTAAAGGATAAATTTATTTAATAGGGTAGGAATCGCAAGCTATCTCTATGAGCTAAGGTTATACGAACTCGATTCACAAGGTTCTGTAACTCAAAAAGATTATGGGTTCATAGATAGCAGTTCACCAATTGTTGGGGTTTAAACTTTAACAACGTTCGACCCCTATCACTTTGTAGCAACCTTGGCGAACTTTATAAGTTTGTCAGAAAACATTACGTTATTGCCATTGGCATACTTATTGTTTAGAAATTTATGTTTGTTTGTGAACTCATCAATTAAGAAAACATCATTCAGACTTGGATTAAAATCTTATACTTGAGAAACAGATGTGTTTATAAAGTAATATAAGTTCAAAAATTAAAATATAAGGGCAACCATAAGAAAACATAGAGAAAATAACTAAGTCCTAAAATAAGTAGCAGAGTCATAAGAAAGATATCGCTATGCCCAACAGAAACACATATTACCTTTAGACTAGGGTTTGTTTGTTTTACCTTTCTAGAATTTCTGCTTCCTGGATCACTCGCCTCGTCGTAGCTCACCTTGCGATCTAGTTATCTACATTGCTTGGAAAGGAGTGTGTGAGTTCTTACAAAATCAGTGAATAAACAAGAAGGACTAACCACATAGTAGTACAAACATAAGTTAACAAAAGCTTTTAGAAAATCACAGAACTAGGAACTGGGTTCCCCGTACTTTTGGGAAACCTAGTTCACTAATACTTACTGTCAGAAAGCATTAAATTGTAAAAGACTGCATTTCAAAAAACATAATTTTGAACGTATGATATTTATTGTTGGATAAGCGAATCTCCTTGTAATGCCTTATAATTGCTTAATAAGTCTTTACATGTCCCATAAGTGTACCATAAAGTTAATTACTCTCCAACACACCAACATGTCCCATTGAACGAAGCTAAGCTTAACATTCTCTTATCTCTCAAACCTGTCCTAGGGCCTCAATCCCAAAAACATAAAACATATGGGTGAGTACTCAGAATCCTATGGCATGCCATTTTATCCAACAATTACAAAAAATTATAGTGTCAAAACATATACTTAAAACATAGAGCTCGCAAATAATAGAGAGTTTGCCATAAAGAGCTTGCATACCATTATTTCATACAAACACATAGTTAAGATTAGAACCATCAAAATAGAGTTTTCAAAGAGGGTTTACTTTTGAAACTTAGTTTAAAACCTTAAGCTCCTGGTTAACATTGTGGTTCACACATACAAGTGGCAGTCCTTAAACACTTGCCAATTTACTAAATACTTTAGACAAGCTTCACTTTCCCTTGTGTTTTCTTATTGATGGTTTTTTTAAATTTCCAATTTAAAAACATACACAAGTCACTAATAGAAAAAACATATTAAAACTCGTACATGACCGTAAGCAAACCTAGGTTCGCACATGCTAGTCTTTTTAGTGAACCTAGCTTTCTATGTTACAAACTCTTCTAAACATCAACGGAGAGATAAAGTCTTACCTTGGTTCTTAAGGCTTAAGTGTTGGGTTCTTAGAACGTGATAATAAAATAATCGATGACGAATCAGAATTATGAAATTTCTAATGGAAATGGCTTTGTTTATAAGAATTAAGTGTTCTAATGTTCCTATGATACCTTAGTTGCAATAGGAGTAGGAAGTAGTTTCATGCATGAATGGTGTTGTAGTATAGGTTGACTTTGTAACTCAGGCGTAACTGCTCTTTTCACATGTGGCTAAAATTGGCGACCTAGTTTACCAACCTACTGGCGAACCTCTATTCGTAAACTTACTAGCGAACTCCAGTTCACCAATCATATTGGTGATCATAGCTTCCTAGGCCCAAACCAATATTTGTAATTCAGCAAGCCCACTGGTGACCTTTCCCTGCTAATCTTCTAATGAATACATTTGGTGCACCCCCTATTTGCCAGCCCAATTGGCAAATGTCTATTTGCCACACTACAAACTCCTAGGCCCTATCTTGAGATGTTACATATTCACCATCTCTTCTTTCACTCTCCATATTTTCCCATTATTCAAAGATTTTTTGCATGGCTTTGAGAGCAGCCCCATTTGGCCATATTAGGAGCATTCAAGCTTGGTAGTCACTGCAAGAAGCGAATAACTAAGGAGGAGTGAAGTGATCTAAGTTTTTTGTTTTTAATATAATCATGGTTGCTTATTTTTTTCAGTGTTAGAATGATTTAAATTATGTAGCATAGATTATTTAATTTTGTTAATGATGTTATGTGCCTTGGTTGCTTACTCATTCAGATAAAATTATGAACATGTTATTCATGCATTATAAATGTAGGGATGCAACTAAATTAATTATAAAATCAGAACTAGATTGTAATTAATTGACATAATATCTAAATGATGCGTGTTTGATCTATTTATGATGAAATTAGGTTAGATTAGTAATAATATCTAAAGAACTTTATTACCATGCAAAACCCTAGGATTAATGTGATTAAATTGTTTTAGTATAGAATTATTACTATTAATTCACATAATTTGTTTTCTTATTAAAAATACTAAAATGTTGGCATACACATATGCTAGACTTAATAACTTAATAAGTATGATTTCTTAGACAATGCCTAAAAAGGTAACCTTGAAGTTGTAATAGATATGTTGTACTTGAGTTGTGATAGAGCCAGTTGTCAATGTGTCATAATGTTCTATTGATGTTGAGACTAGAACCTTTATTGTGTTGATGGAGTACGTCTTTCACCACCTAAGACGAATGTTTATTATTTTTACAATCGAATTGTATGAATCCATTTACAAAATGAATTAATGAATTTCCCATTACAAAAAGAAAAAACCTAAAACTCAAAGTATACTAAAATGCTCATGTTATTTTATTATATGATATATATGAAACTCAAACTCAATATGAGCTTAACCAAAAAATACAAAAATACTACAATAAGAACTAGATTTCTATTGGAAAGGTTGACTTGAGTTTCTACTGTATTAATAGTTGGCCAAGAGTTTGCTGGGGGAAAAGAATAAAAGGTAGATAGGGAATGTGCATTGGACTCTAAAGTTATCGTTATGATCGTAAGGTTTCTTAACACTATTGTTGGAGCCTTGCGTAAAATTGAACATATTACTAGGTGACACTTCTAATTACTACAATCAATCACTTGAAAGTGTATGACAACTAAAATTTCTCAACCAATCATGTGAAAGCATGAGAATTGAAAATAAAACATTGAGAAGTTGACAAGTCAAGGGGAGACCTTTCTTAGCTACAGGAAAAAAGTTGATAGATGTGCAAAAAGGAGAATTCACCATGCAAGTTGAAGACAATAAGGTAATATTTAACATTCTGAAAGTGATGAAATTTCCTGATTTAATGGAAGAGTGTTCAGTAATGGAGGAATTAGAAACCTTATTTTCTATGGAAAGCAATTCTAGAGAACCCGTTAGATAGCACTTTAGGGTCTAAACCATTCAAAGATGAAAAAGGTAATAAAGGTTTGGTTTTGATAAAAGCTAATACAATGAGTTATGATCAACCACTACAGTCTGAACTACTAGAGTTGGAAGTTTGAAAATTTAGAAAACCCAAGTTATCAATCGAGGTACTACCTAAAGTCAAACTGAAGGTACTTCCATCCCATTTAAAATATGTTTATCATGGTAATAGTTCTACTCTGTCTGTTATTGTTTCAATAAACCTAACAGAACATCAAGAGGAGCAATTCACTACTATTTCAAAGAAATTTAAAAAGGCAATTGGTTGGACCATAGCTTACATACGAGGTATAAGGTAAAATTGATGGGCAAAGGAGACTTAACCCTATCATGAATGAAGTAGTACAAAAGGAGGTGATTAAATTGTTAGATGCGGGCCAATCTCATATAGTTCTTAGGTAAGTCCGGTACAATAGGTACCAAAGAAAGGTGGGATCACGATTGTCAAAAATGAACGAAAGGAGTTCATCTCGATGGGAGCTGTCACGGTTTGGAGAATCTTTATTGACTACAGAAAGTTGAACAGGATCACTCATAAGAATCATTTTCTATTGCCTTTTATAGATCAAATGTTAGATCGACTGGCAGGTAATGAATTTTATTACTTTTTAAATGGATATTCGGGATACAACCAAATAGTTGTAGCCCAGAAGACCAACATAAAACTACATTTACTTGCCTATACAGTACATTCACTTTTAGGTGAATGCCTTTCGGCTTATGTAATGCACCTGCCATATTTCATTGATGTATGATGGCAATTTTCACTAATATGGTTGAAAATTTTGTTGAGGTTTTCATAGATGATTTTTCTATTTTTGGTAACACATATGAGGTTTGTTTGAATAATTTGGCTAAGGTACTTAAAAGATGTGAGGAGTTGAATCTTGTTCTTAACTGGGAGAAATGTCACTTTATGGTAAGGAGGGAATTGTCTTAGAACATAAGATTTCCAATAATTGAATTGAATTGGATAAAGTAAGGGCAGATGTAATTAAAAGATTACCACCTCCAATTAGTGTCAAAGGACCTCCAATTAGTGTGAAACGGGTTATAAGTTTCTTAGGCAATGCCTTTTTTTATTGTATATTTATTAAGGATTTTTCAAAAATTTCTAAACCTTTATGTATGCTTTTAGAATAAGATATTGTTTTTTTTTTTTAAAAGCATGTTTAGAAGCTTTTGAGAAATTAAAAAATTGGTTAATCTCAGCCCAATAATTGTTAAACCTTGTTGAAACTCACCTTTTGAGTTGATGTGTGATGCAAACAATTTCGCTATTGGGGATGTGATGGGTCAAAGAAGGAACAAAGTGTTTCACCCTATCTACTATGCAAGTAGAACTTTGATAGGAGCCCAGATTAATTATGCAGTAATTGAAAAAGAGCTCTTTGCTATAGTTTTTGCTTTTGACAAATTTCGTTAATATCTTATAGGTACCAAAGTTACAGTGCTTATCAATCATGCTGCCATTAAGTACTTACTCACTAAGAAAGATGCTAAACCAAGGCTAATTCATTGGATACTTTTACTCTAAGAATTTGACCTTGAGATCGAAGATAGAAAAGGTGTTGAAAATCAAGTAGCTAATAATCTGTCGAGGTTGGAACATAATGAGGTAACTTTCCAATGAATGACACTAAGGTAATCATGCGATTTAATCATGCGATTCCTACATAAGCATGTATTTACACGATTTCGCACTCCTAGAGCTATAATTAGTGATGAAGGATCTCACTTTGTAAATAAATGGCTTAAGTGGTTGCTTAACAAGTATGATGTGAAGCATAAGATTTGTACTGCCTATCACCCACAATCAAATGGACAAGTTGAAAGGGTGAATCATGAAATCAGAGGAATTCTTAAGATGGCCATACGCCCTAACCAGACAAATTGGTCTCGAAGGCTCGATGATGCACTATGGGCCTATCGAACTACTTTTGAGACATTGTTAGGAATGACTCCCTATCTGTTAGTTTTTGGAAAGGCATGTCATTTGTAGCTTGAATTGGAGAATAAAGCTCACTGGGCTTTGAAACAATTGAATTTTTATCTTAAGCAAGTCGATGAGAAAGGGTTGTTACAACTTGATGAGTTGGAAGAGTTGAGGTTATTTTCATATGAGAATGCCAAGATGTGTAAAGAAAATATAAAAGATGGCATGACAATCGTATACAACCCCATGAATTCAAAGAAGGTTAGAATGTGTTGTTTAATTTGGGTCTAAGGTTATTTCTAGGAAAGCTCAAATCCAGATGGCAAGGACCTTATACCATCTGTAAAGTTTATCCATATGGAGTTGTAGAATTGTATGACAACCATGGTCAACGTCTAAAGTGCTATTGGGATGGTAAAGTTGACCAAATTAAAACCTTGTTTAAATTATTAGACCCTTAATTTTTTTATGGTTTTACTTTTTAATCAAAAGTTAGAAATCATTTTCTTAAATTAGTACATTTAATTAATTCTATCTAAGGAGATTGAAACTGAAGCAAGAGCATTGTGACCCCTCCAACCTTTCTTGAGAATTAATTTAATGTAATCTTTTGAGAAGAAATTTTCTGATTAATTTTAAAATTTTTATTTTTCACTTTAATTTTTGTTTTAATGTTAATTTTATTTGTTTATGTTTAATAAGGAGGTCAAATTGGCCTAAGTACTAATCAATCAGTCTAGTTGTTAATACAATTTGGGCTCAAGGCCGGAAATAACAAAGAGAAGAAATTTACCCTATCAATGTTGTCCATAAGGGTTTCCCAAAACCCTAAAGTTACCACCACTTTTCTCCTTCCATCTATACTTGCTGCCCAAGTCACTTAAGTAGCTAAAATTTTGCTACAAGATTGCCCTAATTCACCACTATATAAACCCTTCTCTACAACCATAATTCTCAAAACCCTTTAAGCAATTAGCTTAAGCCCTATCCACTCATTATTTTTCTTCTTTGCCATCGACCTAAATCTTGAAAATTCTCCCCAAACTTCTTCCTTTTTCACAAAACCCTAGTTTACTACTATCACGAGCTTTTTGCCAGAGCAACCATATCGCCGTCGCATTCCTACCGCTATCGCACCCTATCACTGTTGCACGCCTATTGCCATTGAAAACCCGCCACTGCTACAAGCCTATCACTGCTGCAAAATCCCTTGTTTCATCCATTGTCAAATTTTACCTATTTTTTAGGAAAAATCACCATGTCTCGCAAAAGATCTAGATCTTTCGAGACCTCTACCAAAAATCCCATTGTGATTTAGGATGAGGAAGTGAAAGAAAGGTTTGATTCCATCTTCAAGAATCAACCTATGATGCGGAAAAAAGGTTTTAACTTGGAAAGAAAGGATAAGATGGTTGTGTTTTTATGGATTCGAAAGACAATTGATGCCTTCAGTTGGAATTATTTTTGCGATGCACAATCATTACTTGACTGGCAGTTTGTTCAAGAGTTCTGTGCTAATTTAACTAAGCCAGATGCTACTGAAGTTCTTGTTCACAAGAATAAGGTACCCTAACTTCTAAGCCCATTAATGATTTGTTTAACCTACCTGATGTTGAAGAAGATAAATACTTTGCCATGATGAAAAATATAAATTGAGATTTTCTTCAACAAGTGCTTAATGTTATGAAAAATTTGGGATCCCAATGGATTATAAGAAAGTATGGTAGTCATTCTTGTTAAAGAGAATATCTAAAACCGTTAGCTAAGTTAAGGTTCTACTTTGTTCGATACAGTTTCATGCTTATCTCACACAGTTCCAACATCTCGATGGAACAAGTACTTTTTTTGCATGCAATTATGATAGAAAGGTCTATCAATGTTGGAAAGATCATTCTCAAGGAAATCCACGATTGTGCTGGAAAGAAGATTGGAAATGCTTACTTTCCATCATTGATAACTTCACTTTGCTTAGGGGCCCAAGTTAAAACAAAAGTAAACCTGAAAGGCCCTTATGTTCAAGGTTGCTTCAAAACTCATTATCTTAAAATGTTAGTGGAGAATGACCATGAGCTAAACCCAACGAAATTGAGTGAACCAACAGAACCAGAAACTAATGAGTCATCGAACAAGTCTAAAATGGAAGCTAACTCAATTACTGAGATAGAAGAAGTAGAATCTAAGGAAGAATAGAATGATCCTGACTGATAAACTAATCGAAAGCCTCTGAACCAAGAGAGGAGTGGAATGTTGATGTGCCAGTTGGACCAAGTGTTGATCCTCAGTTGACTATTCCAATGCCCACTTCTTGAAGTACTGTGAAGAAATTGGAATTGTCAATTATGATGGATATGATGAAATTTATGCATAGCTAACCACAAGCTTATTGGAAATATGCAAAGATTAGAGATGATTCTGGAAGAAATATTTTAAAAATATCTCTTAAAATTTTGTTCCTAAGTTCTCAGATTATATCTTCGAGTCAAGGAAGGAAGATAAAAATGCAAGCAAAGATGAAACATCAAAGAAGAAAGACGAGGAGGATAAGTCAAATAAATAAAAGGAGGGAATTTCTTGTCTTTAGCTTTTATTTCTTTTAGGTGTTTATTTTATTTATTTATTAGTTAGAATTTTACTTTCGCATAGTAAAATAGCAAGCATGAATAATATAAGCTCAATGCCTCTTCAATAGAAAAAATAAAGTGATGTGTTAATGGAAATGAACATGTCTAAGATTGGATTGTGGGGAAAGACTTGGTAGTTAAGAAGTCTTTATGACTTGCCTCTCTTTTCTTGTAACCCTACTTGGTGTTTAGTTTTCATTCATTACTTTCTTTTCGCAATAAGGACATTACTTCTTTTCAAAGGGGGGTAATGCATTTCACATGAATTTTTAAAGTATGTTTCAATCTTTTTACTTAAGTATGCTAAAATAAATGAATGCTAAGAAAGAATTTTATTCATACGTATGTTCAAATGCAAGCATGACTTCTAATTTTATCTAAGTTATTCGTATGTTATCTTCAGTGATGGAATGCTTGTATGATCTTTAGTCTTATGTAGTATTTTCCATGAAAATTTGATTTCTTTAGAAATAGACATGCATGAAGGTTTAAGACTTTAGAATTAACTTAGTAACTTTCTTAAGGCAAAGTACCTCCATTATAACTCGTATTATCATCTTTTTTTTATTTTATCCTATTCTTTTGCACCTATCTTAACTAAATTTTTCTTGGTGATGAAAGTTTGAGGAAAAATATGAAAAGATATACATGCTCTTCCCATGATTAAAAAGAAAGTGAAAAAAAATGACTAAAGAATAAAGAAAAGTTTGCTGAAATTCTAGAAAAAATAAGAGCAAAGAAAAGATTGTTAAAATTCTCAAAACTAAAGAGTAAAGTTTGCTCAAAAGTCTAAAAAAAGTAAAAGTTGAGACTAAGTTCGAAATAAATTTGGTGGTGCTCCAAAAACCCAATTGTATGAAGGTTTTGACATAGAAAGATCCAATACAAGTTAGGATTCAACCTCAATTCACTTCTTTTTATCCCTACCTTTAGCCTAACCCCATTATAACCAAATAAAAGACCTATTGGTTGAATGATTATAATGACTACATTAGTGGAGAGGAATTACTATGCTCAACTAATGAATACCACTAGTTAAATGATACGACCATGCCCCAGGAACGTACTTGGATCAGCCCATTAGGCATCATTTTCAAACTCTTGCACGCTAAACTAGCTCGTTCTTGCTCAATGGAGCTCAATTCGGCTAGATGCTGGCTCATTGAGCATAATTCGCTTTTATTTAATTTCATGCATTTTTAATTTGCCGGAATAAATTAAATGAGTTAGTTTATTAACTTTACTTTAGCTCAAATAAGTGTTAGTAATTAATTTGTTTAAATCTGGAAAAAATTAATTATTTGTGTTTAATGTGTTTCATGCATGCTTTTAATATGTTTTAGTTATTACATAGCATAAATAAGCCTGTTTCATTACATCCAGTTAATGTGTCTTGTTTTTGATTTAATATGTCTAAATTCAGCCGAATTTATGAGCAGGTTTATTGACTATGTTGCTGCCAAGTTAATATGTCTTAATCTATCTTTAATTTGTAGTTGCATGTACATATCTTGGACAGCACCTATGCATGTCCTATGAATTAATGGTCGAATTTAATTGATGCAGGTACAATGCATGGACGGAACCCTTAATTGAGATGATTATTTAGCTAATTCTAGCAGCCTTTTCGTGGACATCAAGGGCCAAAGGAGCTACTGATTGACTTCCCCAAACTGACCGTTTCAGTTTCCAAGGTAGCCTTAAAAGTTTTCATAATGCTGCACATTCCGTTCACATTACAAGGTTGTCCAAAATTTTGTTCTCACACACACAAGACTGTTTGAATTCGTTTTCATACTTGGATGACCATTACAATACCCAAGCAGCCAATTAAAGGTCCTAAATTATTCAGCTGAACAACGAACTTCAATTAAAGCCATTCAAGCACCTAGGC